>JACJUY010002483.1:0-35886 GCA_014220935.1 Platorchestia sp. MABIK | reverse complement strand
CGTGATGGGGTTTTCAACCGTCACAATTATCATTACTGGGCTGGAAATAACCCTCATGTTATTCAGCCTAATAGTCACCAGCACAGATTTAGTGTCAACGTGTGGGCAGGCATTATTGGCAATAATTTAATTGGTCGGTACCTATTACCTTCTCTTCTCACGGGACCTGCGTACACCATCTTCCTACGCGAAGTTTTGCCTGGACTACTGGAGGACGTGCCCTTGGAGACACGCCCTTGGATTTGGAGACACGCCCTTGGAGACACGCCCTTGGTGCCCTTGGATTTCTTCTTGTGGGGAACCATGAAGGACCTCGTGTATGCCACTCCTGTTGAATCGGAACAGGATCTGGTTGGACGCATTGTGGACTCAGCTGGCCGTATTACGGAAATTCCTGGCGTGTTTCAATCTGTAAGGCGCTCACTGGCTGTTAGATGTCGTAAATGTGTTGAAGTTCATGGAGGCCATTTCGAGTAACTGTTGTAATAAAACTGTATTCAAGTTTGTTCTTGCGTTAAAGTTCTTACATTCAAGTTTGTATTGATTAGGTTTTTTACCTGTGTCCTGCAATGCTCACTGATTAATGGTTAGCTTACATGATAATAATTGATAATTACTCATTTAAGACAATTTATTCTTATTCGTAAAACGTGTACACGCAAATTTCATTGTGAAATTACAAAAATACTACATTAGTGGGGCCCAAAAACCTCTTTAACTATCAAAGGTAGCGCTAAAAATGGTGCGCGCGTGCAATCCTGCTTGAAGTTCTAATATTCTTCAAGTAGCTATGACTCGAAAACTAATGAGTTTTGGACATTTTGTCATTCATGAAAATCGATTTATTTTGAGTTTTTGTACCTAAGTTCGAAGTTTGTTCAAAGTAAAAAAAACACCCTGTATATTTGCGCAAAACACTACCCCTTCAACAATTTTCCCCATAGCAGCGTGATTTTGGTCTCATTCGACGCGGTACAACAGTGGAAACAGCGTAGATAAGCGGAATTTTATTTGAACTCTAAATTAAATTTTGTGGTGAAAATTCTAACATTTAAAAAAATAACAAACGTTTCTGCCAAAGTATCCATCCCTTTTTTCTAATTCTGGATTTAAAAAAATAGCATTTTTCAGTTACCAAAGTCCTTCCGCGTCAAATGAAACCAAAATCAAGCTTCTGAGTTGAAAATTGTAGGCGTAGCGTTTTACGCACAAATATGTATGTATACATATATTTTATATTCGCGCACTAACTTCTTTCTATGGCGGAAATCGAAAAATTTTATAGAAGCAAATGTGCTCAAAATTCAATTTTACATATCTGTATGCATTTTTATTCCTCTAGGTGCTATAGAAATGTGTACAGTGAAGTTCGAAAAATTAGGTGAATTAGGTGATTTCAGATTAGGAGAGATCCTTAACAGTTAATTCCGGAGTCTGTAATATTTTTCTTTAGATATTCTCCCTTCGTAGAGTAGAGGACTACACCTGACGTTTCTCCATACTCATAACGATGGATTCAGCAAGACAGTTTTTTTCTTTTTTTCTGTGTAATTTCTAGAATGATGATCGGGTGACATAGATTAGGAGACCTGCGTAATGAGACCCGCGTAGTCTTCGCTGTGATTGAAAGGAAAGGTTTTGAATGAAAAGCATTTTTAAAATTTTATATTTGGTCGTAGCTTTCATGTTTTAGAAGATTGTAGTGGAAGTCATTGTAGACTATCATGTCATTGTATAAAAACTTGTTAGACTTCGACATAATGCAATGGAGTTCGTTCAGGAAAGATACCGGACAGGCTCTTGGATAAACCGTTCCAATTATAATACGTTTGACGTACTAATAATATGTTTGTCGCGATTCAAATTGGCACTTGCGATGATTCTCGGAGCTATGTGTTTAAATATGTTCAGCTATGTGCTTAAATACAGTATGTATGTACTGACGCCTCCGCCTCGTTTCTTTTCATTAGGTTGCGAGTGGAAGCAATCATAGTTCTGTATTTGAATAATGTCTCTAGATGAATCATCTAGCCAACTTTTACTGATGCTAATAACGTTTAATGCGACAATTTTGCTAAATGATTGTATAAGTTATTTAATTTATATTTAGTTACAGTGACCTACAGTCCGAACACAACAGCGAAAAATTATTGCAACCTGTTCACATCGATTGATTGAATTTATTAAAACTAGTTTGCTCAAATTTTGTGATGCATTTAGGTTGGGAAACAATGTATTCAAATGAATGAAATCTGGGCTAATATCATCAAGTATATCAACATGAACAGCCATTAAAGTAAATAAAGATCTCACAGAGATTATCAGCCTTCAATCTAGTTAAATTTTATTAAAGAGTAAATGTACTCAATCTGGAAGTGAAAACATCGGAGAGCATTAATTTCTCAAAATGCTCATAGTGTAGTTACAACAGCCGGCCAACATCAGAAAGTATTCGCGTGTTATACAAAAGGTGCAGCAAAAAACTAAATGAATTGGAATCTCAGTGAAAGTGATATGATATCTAACATGAAGACCTTTAATGCCTAAATTATTCTTGGATTTCGTAACGTAGGGTGCACACAGATAAGATCCTAAGCTACTAATTTAAAAAGAGCGTTTCAAAAAATAGTGGAAATCGAGGTAAAATTTCTTGTGTTTAGATATGTGTTAGATTAGATATGTTTAGATGCGCTAGCCTTGGATGCTTGCATCATCTGTTGAAGCTGCCACGATAGCTGAAGTAAATTCAAATTTACGTAAAGAACGTAAAACTGATAAATGGAATGAAAAAAAAGATTTAATACAAGGGAATAAAATAACTATAGCTGACGTAAATGCCTTAGGGAACCATATTTTATAATGAGCTTGTAACAAATTCTAACGCATTTAATATGTAGATAAGTAATGCAAAAAGGCGGTTCTGGTTAAAAAAAAATAAAAACCATGTGGATAGAAATTGAATTAACATGAAATCTGTCGTGACAATGAGTAAAATACTACTTACAGATAATTTATTTCAAGATCTTACTCACTTGCCGGAACAAATATTGATCGAGCTCTTCAGGCGCGTTGATTGCACGAGGTCTTGGAGTAGTTTGTCCAGGAATCTTAGCAGAGATGACGTTGATCTTTCCATTCACGCTTTTCACGATTCATATTTTCTTCAAGTTTTTTTTTGGCTGCCTTCAGAGTGTACATAATATTAGTTTAAGAAGGAATGAGAAATTCATATATATAAAATTTTTGTTTGATTATGCGACAAGCAGTTAAAATTTATTTTTTTTTTCGTAGTACCTTAGTTTGAAGTGATGTTTCTTCTATCCTAGTATCTGTTACAGTTTTTTCTCATTCTGTTTGCTGCAGTGATGTCAGAGTTACTTAGGTTGATGATGATTTTGTTCTTCTGCAGTTATCGAACTGTTCCCTTACAATCTTCACCTGCATGTGAAGACACGGCAGTTCTTCTGAGGTAACGAGAGTTTTTTTTGTTTTCTAACTCTTCATGCTCTTTTTTTCTTTTTCAGCCGGTCCAGATGAGAGACTAAGCTGTTTATTGTCTTATTATGGTCGTTTATGATTTTTTTTCTTCTCAGATTCGTTTCTTTCTAGTGTTTCGATAGACGTTCTCAAGTCAGTAGTTTCTTTACAAAATTACTGAGGTGAAACGATCAATTAAAATGGAAGTCACTAACTCACCTTGTTTAGGCAATTTTTCTGTCTGGAAATGTGTCAAAGTTTGGCGTACTCTCACAGCTGCTCTTTAAGGCTTGCGTTTCTGGCCGCCATCTTGAAGTGAGGGAAAACACTGTTTTCTTGAGTAAGTGAGGGCAGGGCTGAGTGTATTTTTTTGAAGGAAGATTAGACTTTTGGTAGAATGGCTTTTTAGTGTGGTTAGATGAATTTACTCTTGGGTGCTCACGGTTTGAGCAAATTTCCGAATTGCATCATTTGGAGAAAAAAATAAATGGAAGATGAACCAGGTCCTCAAAAAACTTATAAACAATCAATTTAATCAATTAAATCAATTTGATGTTTCGATTAAAAATCACGCTTTCTGAGTCGTTGATTTAATTTGGAAATACAAAATTGAAATTGTGTTATTTCGTTTCGCGAAATTCCATGTAGTTTGGTCATGTGTGTTGTTCAATGGAGTATGCGTGATGTTTCGCTCCCAAAAAAGGTACCAGAATTGGTCATTGACAATGCTTTTCTGATCTAAGAGACTCTCGACTCAATCCATGAGCATCCAAAAGTAAATTCACCTAAGCATGATAAAAATTCACAGAACAAAAAGAAAAAGAGAAAAAGAACACTCACCCGTCACTTCCTCAAGAAACCAGCGGGTGATTTCCCTTATTCCAAGATGGCAGCCAGAAACGCAACCTTTACAGAACAGCGGTGAGACTATGCCAGAGTTTGACTCATATCCTGACGTTGAAAAATTGTCAAAGGAGAGCAAGCAAGTAGTCTCTACTATAACTGATTACTTCAACTCTGCAGTGACTGTCGATTCGATTAAATTTACAAAAAAATTCTATTATCAACTTCACTAAATAAATCGAAACAAGAAGGCACTAGATTCTCACGACGTTACGGCGCTACAACTTACCAACTTTATTACAGATCTGTGCTATATTGAATGAGATGATTTCTGATATTGTGACTTTCAAGAAAAAGTTAGCTCCAAGGCTACCTGTATTATAGAAAATTTTAACGTACAGTTCTCCAGCACTCTTAATAAAGCTAATACCCTGGCTCGCCGTGCTGTTCCTTCTACTCTACGCATCAAGAAACATTATAATGACTATAAAATTTGTTTTAACTGTACAGACTAACATACTGAGTTCACTTTTCTTCGTTCTTGCTTCTACACCAATGGCTTCAATTATTCTTCCATGATTTCATGTTCGATCTAAAAAATTTTAGAAAGATTTAACATCCTGGAAACAGAGTTTGACTCTGATTATGCGTGTTGTCTTCTTTTTCTTGGCTGACTGTTTTCTTTTTCTGCTTTTTACTGTCTAAGTGGCCAACGTCAGAAATTGAATGATGAATATAATTTATCAATCCTATTTTATTTTGCGGAGGGTCGTTTTGGCATTATTTTAAGAAGTAGCCACACCAATGGTTCACATTTTGGTTTAAAATATAATCTACCTCTGAGGAATGAGAACGCGATATTGCCTCATTATATCTTCCGTTGTGCGCACAGCGGATCATAGAATGTGGAATTGCTTCACTCGAGAGTCGCAGAACATTCTGGTTGATGTCATACAAAAGTTGATTTTCTGAATTCTCTATATTCTAGTACGTACTGGGATCTGATATTATTTAAATTAAACTTGTGCCTAAATCATAAACAGCGCAAAAAATGAAACTGATAAATCGCGCAAGTATAGTTTTAACGCTACATAAATGCCAGAATCTCTCTTCATTCTCGAGATGAACCTATCATCTAATGGTATTCAGAAAAAGCTTACCTCTTGAAAATGATTAATTGCATGGTTGATTTTCAGTTTTTACGCTTACTTTGCTTTTTAATAATGTATTTATTGTTAAATTTTATTGACGTTCCCAATTTATGCCTACCTTCCGGAAATGGTTAGCTCCAGGAATTTCTGGTTTTAGATTTCGTTTAGCTTATAACAATCTCATTTTACATTACAACCTTATTGTGGCTCTCCAATTGAATACTTTTATCTTCATCTACAGATTTACAGTTAACAATAAACTAAGACTCACAATTTTGATCTGTTCATAGGTTTAAAATTATTATGGTACTTTAGAAGACGAAACTATTGTTTTTCATGCTCCTTAAAAGAAAGGCGTTTATTATTCCAGTGCAGGAAAATAAGAGGAAGCGTGAGGAGGCCCATAGTTGTTTAGCCATGCGCTTCAAAATGCATAAAACATATATTACTGTTTTTCACGACTACGGAGTAAATGTTATGCAAACAATGTTATGCAACAATGTTATGTTCAAAGAAAGACGTGTAGTAAAAATTCTTGTTTAATTTAATAAATTAAGACTACCTTTATTTTCTATATCTTGGGCAAAAGGTTTTTTTGCTGCTATGTATCGACTATTTATAAAATTTAAACAAAGGCTTTGAACTTTCAACGAATTAGATAACACTTATTCTATTTGCATATATACATTTTGGGATACAGAAACCTGCGACGCTCACTGGGTTAGCAATATCCACTGGTTAAACTCATTTTACTCGTGAAAAAAAAAACGAGATGAGGCAAGTGTAGGGAGCAATAATGACCTAAAATTGTTACAATTCACACTTTAGCTGAGATTAAACACTCATTGAAATGAAGTCTCACGTTGCGAACACAGTCAGGTTGTGAACTGCAGTGCCCGGCCGGCAGGCAGCGGCGGCGCGTCACGTGGCGCAGCTGCAGGGCTGCTAACGAGATAACCCCGAGACAGAAGCAGCACTAGCGCGGCTGCTCCGATTTTCTGCTGTAAACACAGGATTTAGACAACAATAAGTGGCAAATTATGAATAACTCGAGAGAAGTGTCTCCGAAGCCAAATCAAAATTAGAGCATTAGGTATTACTGTTGAACAAAATACAGTGAAATGTATTTGTTTTAAAGCTTACTGTACAGTGTTTTAAAGACCTTTGCATGGCATAAATCATCACAAAATTGACGTGGGCTCTGGCGTCAAATAATCCAATATGTCTTACTGTATGTGAAAGTTTTTTGGATTTCCATTGAAATACTGACTTCAAGTGATAAGATTCTCGGTATTAATGGAACACTAAACCTGTGGAAAAACTATGTTGCAAAAGAAAACTTTGAAATGTTTCACCTACTGTAAGGGCTTAAAAGTGAAGATGGATGCCATATAATTCAAGTTTATTTAAAAGCACCTAGAAGAGGTGCAAATAAAAATTGAGCACATTTTTCCCTCCCTTTCAACCCAAGAGTTTGACTGGGTGAGGGATCCTTTCTTTGAATGTTCTGCCCATTCCAAAAACTTGAATTTAAAAGAAGAGGAAAAACTTTGTGTATTGCAGTCAGATGGTGCACTCAAGAAAAGATTTACAGACTTATCCTTAGATGAGTTCTGGATTTCAGTGAAAAAATAATATCCTGCCACTCACAGAAAAGTTTTAAGTATTTTTCTTCAGTTTTTCACTTCCAACATCTGTGAGCAAGCTTTTCTCACCTGAAAAGTAATAAGATCAAGAAAAAAATGTCTTCTTCCAATAGAAGAAGAAATGCGTGTGTGTTTATTAAAGATTCGACCTCGAATAAGGCATTTGTATTCCAAAACACAATCACAGGTGTCACATTGAAGAAGCACATTTCATTTTGGGCGAAAATATTTTTGTTTGTATTATTTTGATTCACATTGCCTCTTCAATAAATCATTTCAGTTATTTTTCAATTGTAAATACACTGGAAAAAGATTCAGATATTATGTGTTTGAATTAGTTGTCAGAAAATTATGTGGATTTGTTTTAATTGTCAGTAAATTTGAGAAAGACAATTTTTTCCCGACACCAGTTATGAAAAGAAAAATATTGCTTGCATTATGAAGGAGAAATAAACATGATTGTAAAGTATTTCCTTATCTAGGGGTTCCTTGAGACATCACCATTATTGGAAGGGTTTCACGAAAGTAAAAAGGATGGAAAACACTGTACTAGGGGATTCAAAATGCTAGGGTAATTTACTTTGGAATTAAATTTGTCCTTAGCGTATTCTAGAATCGATTTCTCTTATTTGACCTATTTAAACCCTGTTTTTAACACGAACGTCAAACTCTATGTGAACTCATTAGTTAGTCAGTCCAGCTCACAACTAGGTTTAGTGTACGAACCTTAACATAATTGTACACTTGACATAGTGTTTTGAACGGTAACCCTAGAAGTCGCCGAACTCATTCGGCCCAAGAGTAAATAACTATATTCAAATGTGTCCACTTTAATGGTCTCAAGTAGCTATCTTCTTGATCTATGATGTACTTGCGGTAAAGAAATTTTCTAAATGAGTAAAATCTTTATGTAGTTTTAAACTTAAACAGGCTCTAAGTGCCTTCCCACTTCTGTCGCAAACATATAGTTCACTTGTATTTTTTCCCGTATATCTTCCTTGCATCATATTTTTGATCCTTTATTGTTTCCCTTTTTTAATTTAACATTTTTTTAGAAGAGTATTACATTGCGAATTATTTTCAGTAGGCTTCTAGTAATTGTATTATCGCTCATTTTGTTTAGTCCCAGATTTGAACATGTTGTTCAAAACGCGCATTCTTATGTTTTCTATTTCTTTGATGACGTCGGAAACTTTGAGATAATTATGATACGTTTATTGATTTTTGCTTCATTCTATATTTTAAAAATTAGAAGCATCAATGCAGAAGTGATTTTAAATGTGTTATTGTATTCGATGCATCACCACCAATGTCATGCTGTGCAAGAAATTTATTTCATCGTAATTATTCAGTTACATCTATAGAACATTTTAATTTTTGTAACCATTCTGCGAACTGAAAATTAATTTTCATTAGCCCTGTGATTTTTACAGTTGTTCTGCCCTCCATAATGTAATGACGGCCACCATTCGAGGAATCGTGTCTTCTTCAGAGTAAGGCAAGGCTGCGATTCTTGTCAAACCCCAAGTCTTCTATTACTTCACCCGCACTTCTCGTTTTTTGCACTTATCGTGCTTTGCCTATTTTCAGATAATGTGCTCCGCTAATTAAGACAAACGTCTATAATGCAAAATTTCTCGAACAATAATTTTACTTTCCCGAGTTCTCCATTTAGCAGTCCCTTATATAAAACCTAGCAATGTTTTTTTCATGATTTTGAGATTTCAGACAGAATTTCATGCATTTCTTTTCCGAAGTATTCAATAAAACTATCCAATGAAGCATCGAGTGGTTATGGAAGCTGTATAGATACATCATGCCGTGAAAATTTTACTAGTCTATGACAGCAGATTGTACAGATCAACTAATCAGGTTTTCTTCTTATTCCAGTCAATATATGACTAACGTAACAAGCCTATTTGCTGAGCGTGTAGAAATACATTCCCAAAGAAACTGGTACCACGCTGCAGAACATAACGTCAGCTGAAGCTTTGCAAATGCTAGCTATTCTTAGTAAATAACTTTCAGCACACACATTTACCTTCCTTTACAAACCCATTATCTCGCGATTCCTTTCGTGATGACTTACTGCAAACAATTTTAAATAATTCATTTACCGCAACCGATACACGAGTATATTGTTTCTTAAGTCTACTACAATGGTCAAATTTGAGTATAGTTACCTGTGGGCCCGAATAAGTTCAATGACTTAGAGGGCATCCTACCACCAACGCCATTCTAAGTTGCGCCCTAGACTGATCAAGGAATTACTTCATTAGAGATTAGATGCTTAATTTTATAAAGTAGTTTATATGGGCTAGATGTTAAAAGTATACTCTAGAAACGACTTGAGAACTGATTGAAAATCATTGGCATTAGTTAACCATGGCAAATTACCCTACCAGAATAAGTCAAGGAGAAAAATTTCACTAGGTTATCTTACATGATTAATATTTCAAGAGGAAGGGATTCAAAGTTCATTTGAAAGCTTTGTAAAAATTTCTTTCACAAATCTCCACAGGATCTCAACAAAATCAGATTGAGTTCAAAAGAATAAGAAAAAAAAGGAGAACAGTTTGCTTCCATAAAGTTGAAAAATGAAATGTTTACAACAATGGTTTTTAAAATATCTTAACATTAAACTTTAGTTGTTACTTACACATTTTTTACCTCACATGTCGGAACAAAAATAATTGAGAGAAAAACACATCAATGCGTTTTTTTCTATGCGTTAATCTGATTTTGACAATGCTTATACATACAAGTAACAAAGAAAACACAATCCTTAATTGTGACGCATTGTTGAAAACCCTATCATTAGTACGCACTTATATTGAAATATGAGCATACGAACACAGGAACTAATGAAATGTAATGGCTTAATTGAGGTAGAAGATAAGTATTCTAATACGAGATTTCGCCTCGACAAAGTCTGCGTTTGATTCCTGGGAGGTGAATATTTAACTTAGATAATTTTGTGCTCAATCGGCATCCTGAGCTTATAATACTCCCGCTTGACGGAGTTTTTCAATATTTGAAAAAACAGTTACTCTAAATTTATTTAAATTTAACGTAAAATCGACACCCTGTGGTATTTAATGTCATCTCTGGATTTTCTTTGAGAGTTAAATATATTCGCACATTCTCTTTTGTCCCATGATTGTGTGCCCTCATTTATCTCATTTCATCGAAGTGTATCTTCATTCAATAGTACTGGTAAACGGGTGACCAACTTTCTATGTACGTGTATTCCTTCCTTAGACTCCCCGAAGAAATTTTGATTTAAACATTAAAATACCATTAAATAACGTAACACCCCATGAACTATGTTGACTTGATAATTTAAAATTATTTTTTAAAAAGATAATTCAATTGATTAATGAAAATTGAAATGAAGAAACTCACACATAATTAACTTTTAATAAAATTTATCCGAACGTACAATTAATTGACACGATTTGAATGCATGGAACTTATTGGAAGACTAACGATGAATCAATAGAATATAAATTAAAAATACAAGTCATAGATATAATGACTGCAGAAAACAGATGTTTGACATGAATGAGGAAATCACGTAAAACTTGTAAGATCAAGAGAAGACACTCACGGGAACATTTTCCCATATCAATCATTCTCGTCACTCTGTTTATTTCCTTTCGCCTGTGTACTCTATCTTCATCGCTGTTCCACTATCCTTTCTTGAGAGGTTTAAATGCCTCCCTCGACAGTCTCTTCTATTTTCTTGAGGGAGACCTTCAGTCCTGTGACATAAATTTCTAAACTTGTTGTGTACGTCATTAAATTCCAGTTCTCTAACTCCCAGTGATGTAGATATCAGAATTTTCTATTCTTTTTGAACCATTATCGTATTGTAAACATGCCGCCTGTAGCACCATGAAGACAAGAGTCAAGATGTGGAGCGGCCTCCCCACATGATCAGTGGAGCCGCGATGCTGCGCTCTGCTCATCCTGTTTGGCACGCAAGTCAGCTGCGTTGCTAGCGTGATACCAGCTTCCCGTTTAGGTCGATCGCTGGGGGAGATGCACCCTGCAATTTTCGCACCCATAAGAGGTGAGGGAAACTTAAGTTTCTTGCCTGTGGAAATTTTACACAACACTTAATTATCCTCTCTACTTACCACAGTTCGTTGATCGAATTATAAACCAACTTGGAAAGTAAAAGAAAAAAGCCGATGGAAACAAGCATTGTAGCATAAAATTATATTTTCAATGCGTTTTATGATTTACCAATTTTCATGTGGCTGTACGCTAATGTATGTTCACTGTTTTTAGCAAAGAAATTAAAATTCTGATTTCCTCGCAAAACAATACAATTATTGTTCCATATATGAAATACATCAGTGATTTTAAAATCGAGCATTTACTTTGTAATGATTATGGAAGCTAGTGCAATGAAATCTACTCGAAATGCTTTAATGCTATTTTTTAAGAACTTAATTCAGGAGTTCGTTGCATTTGCTGACCTTTCATCATTAAAAACACTGCTTATTCATCGCAAAAAACGTTAGACATTGATTACTTGAAAACGTCATCGCATAGTAAAAAATCAACTGATGAAATTAGGATGCTACTCTCTTTTGCTGTAACTTAGCTGTGAAGAATTCTGTGACTGAAACTCCGGAGAACAACTTAACAAATAAGTCAATATTTTACCGAAAATTCCAATAAATGCAGCTTGCATGCATTCATTAAACAGGCATGATCTATCGCAAAATATATAATCTAAGAACTCGGCATTTAGTAGTAACGCTTGAATTGCGAAGTAATCTTTAGAATCTGAACATTATCATCAACTAGATACGGTCAAGGACGATCGAGTGAAGGAATCCCTCAATACCAAATCTATAATAAATTTTGATATGCATATTAAGTGAAGACGAGTAAACTCCCATTCATTCAGAATAATTATCTGCAATATTCCATTGAATATATTGTACATTGTTCGAGTACATTGTTCGGTGACTAGTTATTTTGTCCCTCTGAATTCCAACAGAACCAAGTCTTCAGGCTTTTACCACAATTCTGTCTGTTAAGGGGGGGCAACTCAAGATTCAAATTTTTTTCGTCCGATTCGTTTGAAATTTTGTCAGTATATGCATTTCTTGAAAAAAAATATATTTTACTCGTGTAACTTTTTCTATTTCGGTCTTATTTTTTGAACAATTCGGAAAATTTGTTTTTTGGAACATTTTTAAGGAAATTTCAAAAGCTGATAAGTCATTGAGTTTTTATGCTAGAACAAAACCAAACCCAGTTTTAGAATCCTTGGAGCATTTCTAACAAAAGTATGGTAGAAAATTGTAACATTTGTAACTTGTATTTTTTGTAAATGTGATATTTTATCACTAGTGATATATACACTAATTTTGGGTTTTGAGGTTAAAAAAAAAAAATTTTGGTACAATTTGAAAGTTCGCAACTAAAATTTTGGTAGAAATGCTCCAAGGATTCTAAAACTGTTTTTGGTTTTATTCTAGCATAAAACTCAATGACTTATCAGCTTTTGAGTTTGAAAGTTAGAAGTTTTGAGTAGAAGCCATTAACAAAAATTTATGTTGAAGTGTAATATAATGGACAATTTATGTAATTGAATGCTGTTTTCATTTTTATTTCGATAATCTCCATGCATAACTTCATATTCACACTGTGAATTGTACATAAAAAGAAAATTTTGTTGTATAAAAATTTCTTTTCTAAACTTATAAAAATTATGAAATTTTATACTTTTTGTCTGATTCTTGTGAAATTTGACTATTATATGTAACTTTTGAAAAGAAACACAATTTCATTCATTTATTTTTCTGATTCAGGCCTTAGTTTTTTGAAAAAATTGGACATATTGGTTTTTTAGTTCATTTTTATGGATTCTTCAAAAGCTGTTAGGTCATTGAGTTTCCAAGCTAGAACAAAACCAAAGACTGTTTTAGAATCCTTGAAACATTTTCAACAAAATTACGGTAGAAAAGTTTTACATTTCCCGTGTTGTGTTCTCTTTATCTTGGGTCAAAATAAGGTCGAAAATTTAGGACTTTTGGTCCCCTTACCGCCCTTTGGAGAAGGGGATCTAGTGTCCGGAGCTCCATAAAATTTTAGGACCGACTAGTCCACGACCTGAGGGTTCTTCTCCAACAATAAGACAAAAAAAGCTCACCGGACCGACAGGGGCCTGGTTGCCCCCCTTAAATAGATATCACTATCAAGGACATCGAAGCGTGTTCTATTAACGTGCTTCCCAGTTAAAAAAATTAGACGTTTTCGAGTAGTTTCTGTGCCGCGGTAGGCAAAACTTCTAGCGGTGTTTTGTTCGGAAAAGCAGCCGTTTTTGGTCGCCATGCCCACTTTTATGGCAGTAAAAAACGGCTACAAAACCATTGAATTTCCTTTGCAGTCATTCGGAAATTCCCACCTTTATCGGCTACATGTTGACTTTTCACTGCACCAATTCGACTTTCAACGGCTTTTCCACGCTCTGTATCGGCTCTCTGCCAACCTTACCCGATCTTATACCGGCCTCGCGCCGCTCTTGCCCGAACTTAATTACACTGGCCTTCCGTACACACACGCACACACATACACGCACAAGCACACACACACACGCACACACGTTCGCAAATATGTACATGTACACATCGTTGATCACCTTCAAGAACGTCCTTCAATTCAGAGGTTGCTGAAGACTGACGAGGGAAAATTCAGGTTTGGCTTCCACATTTTGTTGTTTTTACATTGGTTACATTGAGGTTTGGCCTTCACTACCAGCCCCACCACAACGATGAATTATCATAAATATCAATTGACCGAGGTGGTGAAACTAACAGTTGGGCTCATGCCTTTATTCTTTATTTCAACATCAAAATGTTTGCACCCAACGTTTCTGTTTGCCGAAGCAACCCGGAAGTTGTTGCAGTCCAATCTTCGTGGTGAAGTTGCTGGGTTGCGACGATCGCCGTATGACTTGGCCTGTATACCTAGCCGATACTCCGTTACTTTTATACTACTTTCAGGAGACCAGTATTGCAAAATTTCGGAACACAATCTTAATACCACACATTAACTGCATCAATTTATTTACTCATCAGAGATAATAATAAAAGTTATATTTAGTCTTGTGTAAAAATATGATTGAACATGAATAATTATTGTCACAACCTATTTCATTTATACAGAAAAAAGCCTCTTGAGTGTCCGTTCGCGTTATTCACAAGCACACGCAGAAACTCGTGACATTTGCCTAAGATCACGCTTCTCAATTCAAAATATAATTTAACCCTAACCCATCAATAATCATAATATCCATCAGGTGATTAGGGATTTTTCATAGGTCAATATTTACTTTAGTACGTTTACGGAAATCGAAAATTTTGTTCTAATGAATCACTAAAAGAACACATTTAAGAACACTTTACACGAATGACATTTTGCTCGCTGACGCGTAATTTTCAAGGTATAACATGAATTACGCTCAGGTAAGGATAAAATTATACAGTCGGCTGCGTCGTACCTGCATTGTTGGAAGACGAGCAATATTTTGGAACACGCGCAGAATTTTGGCACTAAACCATTAGTGTCTGTATGGCTAAGGTAAGTTAAGATAGTTTAGGTTGGTTTATTCAACTAATCTAACGTTACCTAACCTAATCTAACCTATCATCACGTCAATACCGTATTACATCATATTTACGTGTCCGTTTCTCCACTTTTATATACAAAGTTCCTATAACTTCAAAGGTTAATAACTCAAAAATTATGCATCAGGGAGCAAAATGTCATTCATGTAAAACGTTCTTTTATGCGTTTCTTTGGAGATTCTTTGAAACAGAGTTCTTAATTTCCGTGAACTATTCAAAGTAAATATGGACCTTTTCTTCTTTTACCATTGTTATCCCTTAATTTTATAACGCAGTTCGTCAAAGATTCCTGAAGTTTTATTTTCTTACTAACAAATTAAAAACTAGTGACGTACTGATACCAGAAAAAAGGCCGGTTCAATATTGAATTTCATGTTGTCAATAACTTTTATAATTAAAGTTATTGAGCGAACATAAGAAAACTATATATACATGCGCAAAATTTTTCTCACTCTGCAATTTTTTACGTAGAAGCGTGATTGTGGTCTCATGATTGTGGACGCGGAAGCGTGATTATGGACGCGGAAGGATTGTAGGTACCACGTAATGAAGTATTTTTTTGAATTTCGAATAAGTAAAAAAGTTATTGTTAATTACCATGTCCATCAATTGCGATCTTCTACTGCGAATATCGAAAATTTACACTGAAGCAAATGTGTTCAGAATTCAATTTTACATATATGTATTCATTTTCGTTCTCCTAGTTGCAATATAAATGTGTGAGCTGAGAATAGAGAAACAATCGAGGATTTACCTGGGGATGAAATTTTTGGACAAATATAACAAACTATTTTCTAATTCGAATTTCAATAAAATCCTTCGTTACGAGGTTCCTAAAGTTCTTCTGCGTCGAATGAGACCACAATCTTGCTTCTACGTAATAAATTGTAGAGGGAGAAAAGTTTTGCGCAAGTATATTATTTTTTCATATGTTCGCACAATAACTTTTTTCTATTGCGAAAATCAAAAAATTTATATCTAAGAAGATGTGTTCAGAATTCATTTTTACATATCTGTATTAATTTTCGTCCTTCTAGATGCAATAGAAACCTGAACAGTGAAATTTGAAAAATTCGGTAAATTAGGTCAAGTACAGGGTAGTAGCTCCCCTTAAGACGTTTTACATGAATGACCTTGTGCTCACAAAGCCTAGTTTTCGAGATATTTAACTTTGAAGTAATATAAACGTCGGATATAAAATTGAACAAACGGACACGTAAATACGCTGAAATACGGCATTGACATAACGATAGCTGAGGTTAGATTAATTAAATAAACTAACCTTAGTAAACTTAAAATAACTTGACAGCCATACCGACACCAATGGTTTTTTCCCACCGAAATGACTGCGCACGTTCCGTATCCGCCATACACCGGCAGGGCCATATCGAAACTGCCGCTAATGCTATTCTTACCTGAACGTTATTTATGCTTCATTTCGAAAATTAGGCATTTGCGAGCACGTCATTCATGTAAAACGTCTTCAAAGCTACCATATTACCTATATGGGTCGATATTGAGTTCAATGCGCTCACCGAAATTAAAAATTATGTTCCAAAGAATCACTAAAGGTAAACATTTAAGAACATTTTACATAAATGACAGTTTCCTCGCTGCTGCATAATTTTCGAGTTATTAAACTTAAAGTTATAGGTATGTCGTATATAACAGTGAAGAAACGGACACATAAATATGCTTTAATATGGTATTGACGTGATGATAGGTTAGATTAGATTAGGTAACGTTAGATTAGTTGAATAAACCAACCTAAACTATCTCAACTTAACTTAGCCATACAGACACTAATGGACACTCATTGTAAAATACGAATGGAATTATTAGTGAATAAAAATACACGATTATATTTTCCATTTATTGCTTCTTATAAATACAGATGAAATTTTAAATTATATACACTTGTGCACTCCCAATTATGAAATATACATTGGTCGTACAGGAGTGGTCTCCTGATTACGTAATTGCTCCTTCCCATTAATATATGTATATTACTATTCATTCACACTAAAAAGTAAATGTTAAGAACTGACTATCCGATTTTCAAAATTTTGTTGCTTAAATCATGGTAATTACATCTAAATAAACCACTTTTAGTCCATGCATTTTTTGGGGGAAACGAGTATTTAACGAGTTATAGCTGAATGTTAATTTTCGTCTTTCATGGCAATTATCGTCTTCTAAGCGGCAAAAATCTTCACGTTTTTTCACGTTAAGTTACGTTTTGGGTGGGTTACGGTATCTAAACAATTGGATCTAAATAATTGAACTAACCTGCGCTTCCAGAAAGAAGACTTCAATCTTCGTCTGAAGATTCAGTTTCGGGAAATACTGCGATCGAGCGTTTCTTCTCGGACAGCGGCGGCGGTTATAGGTAGCAGCTGATTACTTAACAGTTTAAACCGTTATACGTAGCAGACGATCACCGCTATAACTCGTGAAATATTCGTTTGCAACGGAAAGTGCATAAAAAAAAAGTTTTATTTCGATCTAATAACCATTATACACGTAATAGAAATTCAAGAATCTATTATTGTCCTCTCCTCAACGTTCATTCGAGCAATGAAAGACAAAAATTATCATACCGCTTTAACTCTTCACTAATATCCCCCAAAAGTGCATAGAATAAAAGGTGCTTATTTCGATCTAATTACCATGATGTGAGCAACGAAAACTCGAAAATCGATTAGTTAGTTCTCCTTTACATTTACCCACTAAAAAATTATTGAGAAGACAAGGTCAATCCTTCATCAGGCACTTGACAACATGCTGTGAAATAAACTCACGTGAGAGCCAACGCCTTATACCTTATTAGGGCAGAACATTTTTTAGAAATAAGAGACAGTCTAACATACTACACAATCGCACTGAAATGCTGTCCGACATTCCTTGAAACTTAATAAATAAACGAGAATCCATCATAACACTTTCACGCACAACACCACTCAAACAACTGCCGCGAAAAGGCGTGACAGGCATGCCAACATATGCGTGGAGTGTTGCCATCTCTCCCTCGAATGCAGATAAAAAAATTGACTCAGATGAATAACAGGATAGTATTATTTACTGTAAACTAGCAAAAATTATTACATCAACGTTTAAAAAACTTATAAACTTACGACTATCCACAGATTAAAGGTTCTAGGTTAATTTACCAATTTTTTAGTCGACAGTTTTGACTAGCAAGTTTGCCTCGGCAGCTACCAACTGTAATTTTCATGGCAAATGAATTTTGCTGTCTGAGAATGGTCAAGAATATTAGCATATACGATTTTCCCTAAAGAATGTTTTAATCTTTCGTTTGAGAATAATTTGAGCTCGATGGGTGAATTATTTCGAAAGTTACAAGTGGACGAACTTATGTGTTATGACAGCACTTTGTACATGGTGCAGGTTGGATGCAAGAATAAATTTAACATATTTAACACATTTAGCTCAGTGTTTGTTGCAATGTGCTTTACTGTATGCAACATTCCAACCAATTTCGATGGTTTTGCAGGTATGTGATCTGAAAAGTCAAAATTTGTAAACCACATGATTTACAAAAATTTTCAATTATCGGTTTATTCGATGTTTTCATCGTATTTTTATTTTGATCGTATGTATTTTTGACTATTTCGAGATGTGACCTAAATAATAAACCGATGAACAGTAATTCATCTTATTAAACTATTGCATTTCTTTTAATATTGTAATCATTGTCACAATTTACTTTTGTTCGTCGGCTATTACGTGTAGTTTTTTTCACGACTTTTTTTAAGATTTTTGCCTAATATGGATCTGTTAAAACTGCGCAAGCATTGAACTACTTTTCGATTTATCTGCAGGTCTTTTTTTTAAAAATGAGCTAAGAGCTTGAAACGTTCAATTGAATTTGTTTTTAAAATGGATCTTCTCCATCGCCTTCATTATGCAGAGTTTTTCCTTATATGAGAATGGCATATTTAACTTTTTTTACATTTATACCTATTTTATAAGGCGTGATTAGAATAGAACATCCTGTTCATAGAGCCCCAAAATATTTTTATTTTTACCTCAGTATAAAAGGTTTTATGCTTAGTAAAGCAAAAAAGTAAAACTTTAGAAAAGCTATTTCATTTATTTATTTCATTATTCGTTTATTCATTTAATTTCAAGAATAAAATGGTTATTTAACCCATCTCAATTTTAGTTGATTAGTATGAAAATTACTTAAATTTAGTTAATTAGTTATACATGCCAGTGTAATAGATTTGCTTAGCGAAGGCGACATTTATGAATGAACACTAGAGAAAAATTAGTCGGCATGTATGTTGTCGGACTGTTAATCAAATAGGTCGAACGAAAGCTGACATTCTCTTCTTGAAACCGGCCTTGGGCAAGAGATCGATTTTTCCGGCTTGTTTACGTCCAAATTAAACTAGCAGATAGCCGTCGAACGGGAAATTGTGGCCGAGAGCGGCCGACAGCGGAACATTCTGACCTTCCGCAGCCATGTTTCACTATGTTCTGCTGCCTGTCGACCTAAAAACGGCATGCATTTTTAACTGGGTTATGTTAAAACAAATTTAATGTATTCTTTTTAGTACTAAAATGATCAAAAAACATAACCAAACTGAAATGTTAGTGAACTTCTATTTCATCATATTGCAGATAAATATGTACTAAGTTTCGACAGTTATAAATGATCCGTCTTTCTCAACCATGAGAAACTTATCCACAATCAAACGCAAAATTCTGTGGTCTGTTTAACAATGCCTGAAATAATTGTATGCTGATATATTGAAACAGTAATACCAAAGTCAGGATACCAGGTTCTTTTTTTATTGGGGATCAAGGTAAAAGAAACGAAAGACTTCTATAGCATAGTTATTACGAAAGAAGAAATGGCTCTCGACATTTCCAAAATAAATATTAGCTAATCGGAGGTAATGAGAAAACTCAAGTTGAAGGAACAGGGTATAGAGGATTCTACTGAGATTTTAGCAGTTTAACAGTTTGCTTTAGATTCCTAGCCAAGAAGATAAACAGTGTGGTGCTTGGCAGGCTAAACCTAATTACTCAACCTAAAACAAAGAAGAAAAACACTGACAGAACTTCATGTAAGTTCCCAGTGACAAAGTTTCTATAATCTTAGATCTCAACAATTAATTAGGTTCACAAAATAAGTCCAGAACGGATATTCGAAAATGCTAGAAAATGACTGTTTACTGTAGGGTTGCCAAGACAAAACAAAACTGTTTGAAGTTTCAAGCCGCTCGAAGAGAATTACAATTTACGGCAAAAAGTCGCACCGCTATGTGATCAACAGATTTCCTTAACCTAGAGAAATTTCCCTGACAATCAAGAACAAGCTACATTAATTTTAGCGTTCAGATGTTTTTGTTCCAAAGGAGAGCAAACTCATTCTTCGCACATCTCAGCTTCAGGAACGTAGTTTTTATCATTCATTAACTATAGAGTCAAATTTGTAAATTTATTTCGCTAACCGCTATTAGTGATAGGCGAATAATATTTATATGTAAAATTATATGAGGTGTTTTAGTAAAAATCTGAGGGAATCTCAGCATTTAGTAGTTCTGAGAATTGCAGTGAATAGAAAGCATAAAAGATAGTTAAGAGGTTTTGTTTCAGTGAAAATAAGGTGAGCATCCATTCTTCTAAGAGAAGCGCCGATCACTGTGTGTATTTGTGTCTCTACCCTGAAGCTACCGACTTAGGCTTTCAAAATGTCTCATAAATTGGAGAAGAAAGGCAAAAGGGAAATAGTTCTCTCTAGCTACATGAAGGCAAAAGGAGGAGGAGGAGACAGCCAAATATGGGAGGAGTCTGGTTTAAGTATAAAAAGATCAATATTAAAAATCGATCAAATGAAAGATGTGTAGAGCTCATAAGCCAAGGGAATTAGTTACACAATTAATAAAATAAATGAACGCATATCGACTATAGATTGACAGAAATAAATGAAAAGCTAACCGGCGTAGCTATTTTTCACAAATCAATAAATCGGAAATATCATGAGTGATCATCTAAATCATTAAAAAAATCTACTACGCTGGCCTGACTCAAGGTGAGTTGAATGAAATTCTCTGAATGAATATTACCTTGATTATGCTGAATTGTTTAAAAGTTTCTGTATGATGTAGATATATACTCTCGAAAGCAATTCGGGGACAGTAAATATATAGTATGCGTTCTTACTTACACGGGGAAGGCTTGTTTATTTCCTTCGCTTCTGCTATATACCGTTGTTGTGAAAGAAAATATGTTAAGAAAAATTTACCTTTCCCTGTTCGAAATCGAAAACTGACGTCGGAATAAAAAATGAACACAACAGCCATCCAAGCGTACCACTAGAAAGTTGAAAATATTGTCTACAGGATTTTAAGATGTACGCCAGAATCTAATTTAATTAAAGGTAGTGAAATAATTGAAATACCATTTATTGATACGGAGCAATTAACGCAGTGGTACACATACGGACCAATCCGCAGCCAACGCTTCCAAGGTCGAAGTTATAAACGCAACATAGAGCAATCACCAGCGGAAACAAATGTTGCAAATGCATTCTTAAACAAGTAGCCATGAGCAATAGAATAATGGCCACCTCTATGATCTGGCCCAAAAACAACTTTATGTATCAGCCACAGAACAACCCCACAATCCGCCCGTTGAACTTTGAGCCTAGTTAAATAAGGGGAAGTTCTACCCTGGACTTCACCTAATTTGCAAAATTTTACAATTGTCCCTCTTCACGCTTTTATTGCATCTAGAGAAACGAAAATGCATAGAGATATATAAAATTGGATTCTGAACACATTTGCTTCTACAAAAATTTTTCGATTTTCGCAAAAGGAAAAAAGAGTCATTATGCGAACATACAAAATTATAGAAATTAGCTCAAATCCCTACTCCTTCCGTAATTTTCAACTTTGAAGCTTGATTTTGGTCTCATTCGACGCGGAAAGACTCCGGCACCTCAAAAATGAAGCGTTATTTTAAATTTCGTTTATGAAAATATTAAGGATTTTTTTCAGAGAATTTCTTTATATTTTTAATTTTTCAAATTATAAGGTTTTTCCATTTCCATTGCATCTAGGTAAACGAAAATGCATAACGATATTTAAAATTGAATTCTAAACCTATTTTCATCCATACACTTTTTCGATTTATGCAATAGAAAAAAGTTATTGTGCGAACATGCAAAGCTATGTAAATTAGCTCAAAGCGCTACCCCTCATACAGTTTACAACTTAGAAGCTTGATTTTGGTCTCATTAGACTCGGGAAGGCAGTGAAAACAGCGCAGAGAAGGAAAATTCCATTTGGATTCCAAATGAGAATTTATAGTGAAAAATTTGGTTCTGGTCAATACCGGGTTTAATGCGCTCACGGAAATTAAGAATTCCGTTCCAAAGAATCTCTAAAGGAACACATTTAATAACGTATTACACGAATGACATTCTGCTCGCTGATGCGTTATTTTCGAGATATTACAATAATTACGTTCAGAAAGGAATAATATTTTATGGTCGGCGGCTTAATCGCCGCATGTTGGGTCACGCCCACTTCTCTGGCGACACATGCCCACTTCTTGCCGAGAAAATAACAGCCTCGGCTTGCGTAAGTTAAGGTGAGCTATTTTAGGTTGATTCGTTATTTTAGGTTAGTTTATTTAACTAACCTAACATAACCTACCTTAACCTCACCCATCGTTACGTCAATACCGTATTACAGCATATTTACGTGTCCGTTCCTTCACTTTTATATACGACGTTCCTATAACTTCAAAGTTGAATAATTCGAAAATTACGCGTCGGCGAGCAGAATGTCCTTCGTGTAAAACGTTATTAAATGTGTTCCTTTAGTGATTCTTGGGCACGGAATACTTAATTTTCGTGAGCGCATTAAACCCGATATTGACCTTGGTTTTTTTAGAAAAAAATTTACCAGAAAATTCATTAAAAAATTTTCAATTCTAAATTTTAAAAATGCTTCATTTTTGAGATGCCAGAGTCTTTCCACGTCGAATAAGACCAAAATCAAGCTTCTAACTTGAAAATTGCTGAAGGGGTAAGGATTTGAATTAATTTATGTAATTTTGAATGTTTGCACAACACCTCTTTTTCCTTTTGTGAAAATCAAAAAATTTTATGGAAGCAAATGTGTTCAGAATTCAATTTTACACATTAATATGCATTTTCGTTCCTCTAGATGCAATAGAAACGTGAACAGTGACATTTGTAAAATTTTGTAAATTAGGGGAAGTCCAGGGTAGTACCTCTCCTTATGCAAATGACTCAAAAGTAAACGTCCCACCTAGCTCAGATCAACATACCAAGAGCTATTCTACCGTAATAACGACGGTTAGTACTTTCTCAGAACTCAACGAATGCAAGAAATCGTTTCAATATTATTAACACTGTTGCATAATATTATAGCCCTAAATGAAACAAAACTAGGTTAGATTTAAATGGAAGATTTCTCCCAGCGAAAGGCTCTGAAAAGATAAGTGTACTATGATATAATGATGATAAACTTTCAACCAGTAAGCGAGAACGTGGCTTCATAATTTACGTCAAAAAGAAACTGAAGACCCAACTTAAAACGAAGATAGGTACACAGAAAATTGGGCTACCTTCTTGGCAATATTCTCAATACTCCCACACGAAACTTTAATTATGCGTGTCTTCCTTTCATTAAGTGGACATCACGATAAATGTGCAAAGAGTCTCTGGGAACAAGCTTACTAACCTCCAAAGAGTGCATTTTTGCTACAACAAGTCCTCTAATCAACAAGACAGATTAATTTCTCATACCTCGCCATCACGCCAGTATTGCCAACTCCAGTGGACGAAAACCATCGGAAGCTTATCAAAGAAACGCTAGAAGCCGCAAGATATTTGTTATGTTCTGCTAAAGTTCTCGCTAGTCCATGCTGGAAATTTGTTATGAGGAACTAAGTTAATATGTTATATTTTACGTGAGCATATTATAATTACTGTTTAATACATTAAATAATTTGTGGGTGTTAACTTGCCGATTGCATTCATCAGACTAAGGTTTCAAATCAAAATAGGAATTCGGTGTCTTTTCATTGGAGAACTTGGATATGCTTCTAAAGTTTCAACTTTTTGAAGACCATTTTTTTGGTATTTGATAATTAGAACAACATATTTCATTTCTAACTAATCTAAGTTTTAAAGCCAGATTAGCTGTCAACATTATGTTTTCCAATCGGTTTCATGCTTTTGATTTGACAATGTTTATAGAGCTCAACACCCTCTCAATTTCAGCATTAAAATGAGGTAATATTAAAGTTGAAAGAGCAAATACCATAAGTTCTTCAAAAGGGTTAGCACCAGGTGCTACCCCATACTGTGACACTTCACTTCAAAATGAATCATTTCCCGAATTATTTGTCCAGCTAATCAGATGAATTCATAATACTGAATTTCAATTGCAAAATAAGCTCTTCTGCTAATCCCATCCATCCGGTAACTGGTTTCTTGTTTAGATGTAGAACTTTTTCTACAGACAACGATTAAATACTTTTGAGGATTTTCAAATTTTCTGGTAACCTTTGCTTAAACTGCTTGTACGAACACAGGAAAAAAAATTTCAAATCTCTACATCAAATCTTGCTCTTCCTCCCTCCACATTTTCTTTTGTTCTCTCAGTTCTTAAATTTTTCTTTCGAATCTGTACTCTAAATAAGGCCTAGGATCTGAGAATTGTTCTATGTCATCAATAAGTGGATCGAATCTTGCTGTCGATACTATCAACCTGTAAGCAATTTAATGCAATAGAAAACATTAATCGTTTAATAGTTTTGGTTCTTAGTTATTTTGATTCAAAAAGATTATTCAATCTTTGAACTTCTTCCAAGTTTGATTGAAGAAACAACAGTCGAACTAGATTCTTTTTGTCATTGTACATATTGGATAAGATTTCTAAAATGTAACATTTCTCCCTTATTTTGTCATTTAGAAATGCAACCTTTACTCAATCCAGTGTGCTAAGATTTTACGAACTCTACACTTGATCGAGAGCCACCTTGTCTGAGAACTTGTTGGTATTTTAATAGAAAAATTTTAAGGTTTAAATATCTTAATTGTGATACGGAAAACGCTTTTTTGTTTCAGAGAAAAGAAATGTCCAAACTTTTGGGTAGAAACCCAGAAGCTGCATGAGATACATCTGGATGTAATGAATGACACACACATATAAAAAGTATTAGAGAAAGAACTTCTTTTTCAGCTTTTGAAATGCTCCATAGTTTACATCAACCATGCCACGGCATTGTCAGTGCCTATTGCTACAAGTTTGCCAACATTAAGCAGTTTACTTTCACATTTCAGAGCATCCACAATAGACTGGGCATCACTGGATTTCAATTAACAAGATTCAGATATGGAGAAACAACTTAGGTAAATTTTGACTATAATATTTTACGAAAATATCAAGCATTTTACGAATAGGTGTGTCATCTGACTCGGCCATGTAGAAGTAAACTGTACTTGCACTCATCAATATCAGTCGGCAGATCATTCTGAAAATGAGGATTTATCACATTTTTAGTCATAATTCAGAGTATTTTGTTCTGTGCATCTCTAATTAGGACGTTATCTCACAGTTATCGATTGCCGATTTCAGCAGATGTGTCAGATGATCACAATTTACAATGGAGCAATGGCAAGCTAAATATAAAGCAAGATCGGCTTTCTGATAATTATGATTCTTCTGAATTATAGAAAAAGAGTGCACAAATAAATAGGAAATATTTTTATGTTTTGTGAATTCATTTTAATTCGTTTAGAGGCCAACTCAATCATTTAAAGCGCTACTCAGATAACACTTGTCCGCAAAAGCGGTAAGTCTCGATGCAGCTGTGGTGTGCTGAAAGAGAAAACCTCAGTCAGCGGAATGTGAAGGTGGTTGCCTGCGAGGTTGCTGAAGTCTATGCTAGGGAGGGGAGGGTTCCTGATAGTTAATGGTCTATCAGCCTTCATGTCTGCCTGAGTGTGAAAACTGAGAAATTTCCCAAAAAAAATCTTCCCACGAAAAGGTCTGTAGCCAATGCTGGTATTAATGTGGCTACTGACCTCGGCTACACCGCTGGGGTAAAAAGTAGTGCATCATTTGAAAAATCTTAATTAATCATTGAATAGCAAGGAAACATTTGAGTCACACCTTGTTTTGCTTTAGAAATGCAGTCAATCTTTCTCTTGGAGTGATTGCTTCTCTGTTTGGCATTTTTTATTTTTTCAGATCATCCTCAATTTTTGATGGAATTTTTTCATATGTTCCTATGTTCATTCGAAAATATTTGAAAAATTTAGTCTCATCATCAATAAGATGAGGATATAACATGTGAGACTCTTTTTCACTCTTTCTATCTTTCAGCGTAGGATGAACCCCCAATATTCCTTCTTTACTTTCTTTCTTCATCTTCATCATCAAGTGCAGTTGCTATCACCGCCAATTCGAATGAAGAAAAGTCACACATGTTTCGTTCCTGATGATACGGAAGGGACTGCAGCGAGAACGGTCCGTGACCAGACCGAACATGTGAATGCCCAGGGCTGGGAACGAACCGTGACTGGATCGAGAACGGAACGTGACCGGACCTATGATGGGAACCAAGCCTTAACTTGAAACGACTGCTGAACGAGGAATTACCTGTATCGAAAGAGCATGCTCAGCCAAACTGTACGTTATTCCAGACCATACCAAATGTGAGCTTTGTACGGATTATGAAACAAATACATTCTAGACAGCAAGAAACAGCCAATAAAATCTTCATGAGGAATCACCTTAGAAAAAAACCAGAGACCCATAGAAGTACGCTTAATTTAATGCTCGCCGCTAGACGCCACTTTTGTACCGCTAGATGCATCATAAAACATTAGATCTAGCGGAAAACTGCTAAATTGACAGCACTGCATCACGACCCCATACCTTAAAGTTAACACTCTATAAGTTGCAACTGACAAGGGGAAATCACCATATGATTGACTTCACTTTTTCTACCCTACGTTCATAAAGTTGGACACATGAAAAATCATTTAAGACTATTCATGCACGAGCGAACTTTGAACAAAGGAATGAGGAACTCGGCATCCATGAATCATGACATCTGTACAAAAATTTAAATGAAGGATTTCATTTATTTATTAGCTAGACAATTTATACAGGGTGTTTCAGAGTTGTTAGCACAAACTTCGGCTACTAATAGAAAATTTTGATATCAGCACTGTTTCATCAATAAAAAAGTTCAAAAAACGCTTCGTTTTTGAGATAACCTGATATGTAAAATAAGAACGCTGATTATTAGCTACACTCAGTTTATTAATACACAAGAAGGTAATTCGAAACCAACTAACAACAGATAATTTATTAATAGCAAGGACCTCATTACAGTAATTGCTCAAAATGTCTACAATGAGATAGATACAAGAGCGACAACGTCCGAGGGAGTTGCGTACGTGCTAAAGACTCATGGCATCTCAGCAATATCTCCAGCAGCGACTGCAATTCTGGCGACAAGATCTTCTTCCGACTCGACAGGTGTTTTAGAAACAAGACTTTTCATGCGCCCCCGTAAAAAAAATCGGAGTCAGATCAGGAGATCTTGGCGGCCAGGACACAGGACCATTACGACCAATCCATCGATTTAGAAATTGAAGGCCAAGAAAACGTCTCACATTCACAGAAAAATGTACTGAAGCTTCATCATGATGAAAACATATTCTTTTACGAATATCCAATGGAACAAAAGCCAATAAATCCGGAAGGACTTCTTCAAGAAATGTTCTGTGAACATTCCCAGTGAGACGCTCAGGCAGAATGTATGGGTAATGATTTGATTATGAACGATACCGGCCCTAGCATTGAAAGTGTAGCGATGTTGGTATCCATGTTCATAGATGACATGAGGATTGTTCGTTCGCCATTCGTGAAAATTAAAGAAATTGAACATTCCATCACGGCTGATGGTAGCGTCATCCGTGAACAACACGTGTTGTGTGAAATGGGCATCTTCTAACCCATTGGTTCTCAACCTGGGGGTAAATTACCCCCTGAAGGTAATGTAGCAATTTTTCGGGGGTAATGGAGGGGGGATAGAAAAAGGTTAAGAATTCTAAAAATCAAGTAAGCATTGGTATTAGGATTGACGTTAACTTAGTCTTAGTATTTTAAGTTGTAAAGTAAACCTATTATGAGTAAGTAATAAAGCTAAACCAAATAACAATAAATATCAAAAACTAATATACAGTATTAGAAAAGAAAAAATATATAGCTAAGTGTGTGGTAACCGAAAAGTATTTTTACAAGTATGCTTCAGGACACAAGTCACTCAGTAACCCCGATGACTCATCGACGAGTCCAGTACGCGTCACTTACTGCCCGAGTCTGCCTCTATTTCACACTGCCAGTTTCTCTGTGAGCATCAGCCGAGGTTGACATGAGCTGGTATGTATGTGTACTGCCCTGTGCAGTTTATACTTAGTATTTACCCACTGTTTCTGTGATAAATCGTGTGACATAGCCAGTTGTGCTGTTCTCCTTGGGTTCGGCCATAACGTCCACCAGGACAGGATCAAAGAAGAGTTCCTATTGTGCGAGAATCTGCTGACAACCACGAAGGGAGAAGATGTCTTCAATATCATCAACAGTTTCTTTACCAAGAATATATTGGATTGGAACAGCGTTCAACAGGTAGGGAGCGATGTTTATATAAGGTCCAAATTAGTATAAATACAATGAATTACATGGCATATTGTTATATACAGTCATATGCATGATTAACCCAAAAAACATCGTGCGTCGAACTGAAAAACTAAAGTACCGAAATAATTAAATTAATACCATATAATTATAACGCAAAAGATAAGTAACAATGACTAACTGACGCAATCTATAATAATTTTTCTTTTCAATCCAGGTCTCCGTCGATGGAGCACAGGCGATGATGGGTGGTCATCGTGGATTACGGGGCCTCATACAAGCTGTCAATCCAGAAATTTCTGTAGATCATTGCATCATTCATCGGTACTCTCTTGGATCGAAAAGACTGCCTGGTAATCTGAAGTTAGTGTTTGAAGATGTGTTGAAAATCGTCAACTTCATCAAGTCCAGGGATGTGAATTCGCGCATATTCAAGGAGCTGTACAAGGAAATGGGAGAACAGTATCAAGTTCTGCTTTACCACACCGATGTTCGCTGGGCGTCACGAGGCAAGGTTGTACATCGTGTCATTGAGCTCCGAAAGGCTATTCAGGAATTTCTGGAACAAAAAGGATCTCCTTTTGCTACCAAGTTCACTGATTAGGAGTAGCTTGCTCGACTTTGTTACTTAGCTGACATATTTGCGGAGCTGAACAGTGGTAATCTGCAACTCCAGGGCCGAAACACGACTGTCATTGATGCCCGTCACACTGTGGCTGCATTTCGGGCGAAACTGAGACTCTGGATTCGGCGCTTGGAGAAAGGAGTGATCGCCCAGTTCCCCACCCTAGACCAGTTTATTGAGGAGAATAGTCATGATACTCATACTGGATCTCTTCTACAAACCATCAACAAAGAGATGAGCGACCATTTGAAGGGGCTTGAAACAAGCAGGCATCACTACTTTCTAGAGAGTGACCAAGAAACAGCCAGTCTTCAGTGGATCATTCATCCCTTCTCTGTACCTGATGAGGCCATTCATGATGATGATTTCCCTGCAAAGGAGAAGTGGATCACAATGCGAGCCAATGAAGCATTGAAAATCGAATTCCAAAACCAAAATGCAGATTCCTTTTGGATTTCACGACTAGCCGACTCGCCAACTCTGTCCAAGAGAGCCTTGAAGTTGTTGGTATCATTCTCAACAACGTATCTGTGCGAGAAGGGGTTCTCAACTGTGCTGGGGATGAAAACAAAAAAGAGGACTCGCTTGAATGTTGCAAACGATGCCAGGCTGGCACTTTCAACCACGAAGCCAAGAATTCCTCAACTAGCTTCAAATATGCAACTCCAACCATCTCACTGATGCTCTTGACATCTTTGGTAAGTCATTAGAGATGCAAAATGTACTAATACAATATATAAAAGAAATTATCTCTAGTGTTTTAGTTTAGCCATATATATATCAATGTTGACAACATTTTGTGAAAGGGGTAACATGCTTAATGTGGCAGGCAAAATTGGGTAACAAGCTGAAAAAGGTTGGGAACCACTGTTCTAACCCCTGATTCAAAACCACTGCAAGAATCGTTCGCGAGGAGCATAATCTGCAGTAAGGAGTCCCTGGACTCTCTGGAAGTGATACGGATTATAATTATTCCGATTCAATATCCGCCACACTGCAGTGTGATCTTGAATTCCCATAGATGCTGCTGCGGCACGAGTGCTCTTACGTTGGTTTTGACGGAAATGTTCCAACACACTTTCCTCGTGATCCAGGTGGCCATGAGGAAAGTGACCAACATTCACTCTGTTGGCACTGAAACTTCCGTTCTCACACAATCTTTGATTCAAAGCAGTGAATAATCGATCAACAGGCACCTGTTTATTGGGGTAACGTTCTTCGGACATTCTTGCTGCACCGTCTTACATTAGCATCAGCAGAACCGTGGACGAAATGCATATCAGTCATTTCTGCATTTATTAAGCTGTTCATCTTACCAGTACAATGTCACGACGCTGACAAATGATTACGATTCAAACTAGCGGTTACTAACGTTGACTTGAGATTTCTAGAAATTTCTTTAATGTGGTAATTTATTTTAAATATGTGAATAGTAAGTTTTCAGACATTTTACAAATAAGACTAATTGGGAATGGCGTCAATCCAGCCTAAATATGTCAATTATAATTCTCCTTATTGCTCTGTTCCCGTTTTTTGCCACTTCACCGTCGTGCTGCCAAAAATAAGTCTTGAAAGTTTATAAGCAGAATATCACATCAACGAAGACTTTTTTGAGCTTTTTCATTGATGAAATAGTGCTTTTATCAATATTTTCTATTAGCAGCCGAAGTTTGTACCAACAATTTTACAACATCCAGTATACTTGCAGTCTTTTGCTAATGGGACAGGAGACAAGAAAAATATTACCTTATTCTAAAAATTTTAATAGTCACTCCTCCGTAGTTGCACATACCAGGTCATTTTAACACTCTGAAGATAAACTAAACTAAATTGAATGCCATAGTCTTGTGTGTCACTGGTTTCAATTTCTGTTCAATGTACGGGCAAGTAAACTAAGTTTATTGACATGAATTAGAACTCACCAGTGACAGGGCCGGACAGCGCAATACTACAAGCGGCCTAGCGGTTGGCCCAATAAACTAACCAAGAAAAAGAATCCCTTTCAAGAAGATCGGATCCATCCACCAACAGACGTAGAACAATTCTCAGATCCTAGGCAAGAATTTTAGCAGAACGTAACAAATATCAAGCGGTTTCTAGCGTTTCTTTGATAAGCTTCTGACGTTTTTTGTCCATTGGAGTTGGCAATACTGTCGTGATGGCGAAGCATGAGAAATTAGTCTGCCTCGTTGATTAGAGGACATGCTATAGCAAAAATGCACTCTTTGGAGGTTAATAAGCTGGTTCCCAGAGACTCTTTGCTCATTTGTCGTGATGTCCACTCAGTGAAAGGAAGACACCCACAATTAAAGTTTCGTGGGGGAGTATTGTGAATATTGCCCAGAAGGTTGCTCAATTGTCGGTGTTAATATCTTCGTTTTAAGTTGGGTCTTCAGTTTTTTTTGACGTAATTTATGAGGCCACCTTCTCTCTTACTGGTTAATAGTGTTAATACGATTTCTTGCATTTCTTGCGTTTTGAGAAAATACTAACCGTCGTTATTACGGTAGAATAGCTCTTGGCATGTTGATCTGAGCAAGGTAGGACGTTTAGTTCTGAGTCATTTGCTTAACTAGGTGCAACGTTCAACGGACGGATTGTGGAAATGTTCTGTGGCTGAGACATAAAGTTGTTTTTGGGACAGATCATAGAGGTGGCCATTATTCTATTGCTCATGGCTACTTGTTTAAGAATGCATTTGCAACATTTTTTTCCGCTGGTGATTGCTTTATGTTGCGTTTATAACTTCGACCTTGGAAGCGTTGGCTGCGTATTGGTACGTATGTGTACCACTGCGTTAATTGCTCAGTATCAATAAATGGTATTTCAATTATTTTAATTAAATTAATTTAATTCGATTCTGGCGTACAACTTGAAATGTTATCGTGCAATTATGTTTTACCTGCTTCCTAAAAAGAATATAAATGAATTCAAGCGGTAAAGACGACTTTTCAATTCTGCAACTTGCAACCTTACCAAACCGACAGAAGCAACCGTTCAAATGCAGTTAATGACTTGGTTAGTGCTCTCCCTCCCTGCAACTTTAGAACTGATTGCTGTGGAGGCACATTTAAGCTTTTGATGTCTTTTCTACCTTTTAGAAGTTTCATTGACAGCTGGTCAAATTGCTTGCGTAGCGAGGTCGTAGAATGTACGCTATGTAATGAGTGCGAGAGTAAGGCGAGATTTCAGTGTCCTGATGTTTCCGTGAATGGTTTGTTTTTCCTTTCTTGTGATGAGGGCTTAAAATCTATAGCTAGCAGAATCTTTAAATCATCTTTTTGCGATGCTTTTCTCTTCATTTGATTCGAAGATGCTTAATTTGCAATTTGGCCGTCACTTTCGCTGACTGATTGAATACCACTGCGATTTGACGAGCAACTGATGTTGCTGCCAGCTCCTCTCATTGTCATGTGATTTTCAATATAATTGTTTGCATTATTGCTGATATTGTTGATGTCAGAAATGTTGACAGAAAGTAGTCTTAAGTAGTCTTAGACCCTTAAGTATTTCTTTACTGCAACGCACCAAGGTATTTTCAATGATCTATCAAAAGCTTGAAGTAAAATTTACTACTGGTCTGAACCATGACTTGGGAAGTGATGTGTTGGACTCTTTTAGGATTTTAAGAATCAAAAGTAACAGTTCAAACAACTATTTTCAAAAACGGAACTAATAATTTGGGAAAAATTGAACATAGTTTCCCGAAATATGTAACAAAGGTAAGAAACACCCAATTTAGGAATTTCCTGAGGCTTCCGCTTTTCCACAGCCCTCAATCAGCTTCAATTAGCGCACAGCAGCGTCCTTTGTAGTTATTCTATTCATCAAATTCCGACAAAAACTTTTTCAGAGACTGGAGACTTACCTTCTTTTCAGAAGGTTAGTTTTTTTAAAACAATTCTACCAGAAAAAAAGTTAAGAAGAAATAGGCGTTGACTGACATCATCAAAGAACTCTGTGACAACAGATCATATTCGTTCTGGGTAAAGAGACACGTGAACTTTTAAGATGCCAACTAGCAGATTATCGAAACGGGTGTATCTCATTCACCTTTAAATGTCAGTAAAATTTTAATTTTTTATTCAGCAAGTAATTACTTTGAATATTAAATCAAGAGGCTCCAAGAGCCGGGTCGAGGGATTTTTAAGATGCAGAACGAGACTGCTTCTAAAGGAACCAGACCCGCTTTTAAAGGGTTACATGCTGCCATGCAAAGATAGCTCAAATTTAATAAGTAATGCGAGTCCGCCAAGTAAGGTTAATAAAAGTAATTTGAATGTTGGCGCAGGTCTGGTAAGAGGCTTAACATGCTAAATTAGATTAATTTGAGTTAAATCTCATCACAATAAAACGAAAAAAAACGTGCAGCTGCAAAACTGAAAAGAAGGACAGAAAGTACTACATTCTCTACAGTTTCAAAATTTCTCTCTCCACCACAAATGACTCTAACAGAAAAGGGTTTCTCTTCCTCAAAGCCGCAATCAGAAGCACGGAAGATTTTCAATCACTCTGATGTTACCAACACGCCTCCGGATTACAATCGTTTGAAAAATTGAAGACTTAGAATGCAGTCCGAACTTTAACCTAATCAATTTGTAAAGGCGAACTCCCTGAAGTTTTGAAGAAGATGAAAGGAAATGGGTTAGCAGACTTAACCGATGAGGTTAAAAAATACCCGAGCTTGAGTTCTGAAGGTAGGAATTGGTTACGTTTCATAAATTTTATTCACCTTCGAAGTACTATCAACAATCTATCAAAGTACCATAAACTAAACTGTATATCATAGTCCAATCAACTATGCGTCAGTGCTATGAATTACACTGTATACTATCATAACCAAAGTACTCTCCTTCAGTGATCATACGCGTTTCCCATCAGAGCGATCAATTATAAACATATTATCAACATTAAAGTAGAGGCCGTGCACTTTTCCCAGGGGTAACATTTCTGCATTCTCGAAACTGGAATCTTACCGAGCTCTGCCGTCGCTCTCGAGTCTCTACTTGAAGTGTTTCCTTTCCATGGTTGTTCCCTGTGTAAAGAACAGCCAAAAGTCACAAGATACTGGTGGGTAAAAAGCGGGTCAAAGTGGACTAATGTTTTTGCCAGGTAAGCTCGGGTTAGGTGGACAGATTGAGCGGGAGCATTGTTATGGTAAAGCTGCCAGTTCCCGACTTCACATTTTCGGTCGTTCACGTCACATAGCATCAGCATTGCAAAGATGTTGCACAAATTCTATTCATTGTTTGTCATGCTAGGGTGGATGCATGGTGCAAAATGCCACTGGAATTAAAATATAGGTCAACCTTTCCTTTTTACGCTGCTGCAAACCTGTCGTACGTTTTGGGGTCTTGATATTTGGGGTCTTAACTGATGTTTGGTTTCCGGATTCGTATTCGCACCCATATTTAACCTCGAGAGAAGTTGTACAAGCACGAGTTGTACAACTATTGTATGGACACTTATTGCTTGTACAGCTATTGTTTGTACAACTATCGTTCGTACCACTGTCGCGTTGTACCACTACTAAGATGAACCTTTATTGTGTAGTGCCTGTATTGTGTTGTACTTCTTTCATATTATACCACTATTGTATTGCACCCATAATGTATTTTCTCATTATTCTATTTTACCTCTATTGTATTTTATCTCTATTCTAATTACCTCTATTGTATTGTACCACGGATGTATTGTACCACTGTTGTAGTGTACCACTATTGTACTGTACCACTGTTGTATTGTACCACTATTGTATTGTACCACTGTTGTAGTGCACCACTGTTGTATTGTACCACTGTTGTAGTGTACCACTGTTGTAGTATACCACTATTGTATTGTACCACTGTTGTAGTGCTCCACTGTTGTAGTGTACCACTGTTGTAGTGTACCACTGTTGTATTGTACCACTATTGTATTGTACCACTGTTGTAGTGTACCACTGTTGTAGTGTACCACTGTTGAAGCGTACCATTGTTGTAGTGTACCACTGTTGTAGTGTACCACTGTTGTAGTGTACCACTGTTGTAGTGTACCACTGTTGTAGTGTACCACTGTTGTAGTGTACCACTGTTGTAGTGTACCACTGTTGTAGTGTACCACTGTTGAAGCGTACCACTGTTGTAGTGTACCACTGTTGTAGTGTACCACTGTTGTAGTGTACCCCTATTGTACTGTACCACTGTTGTAGTGTACCACTGTTGAAGCGTACCATTGTTGTAGTGTACCACTATTACATTTTACATCTAATGTAGGGTATTAATATCGTATTATACCACAATAGTTTTACGCCACTATTGCACTGTACATAACGACAAAATTTGAAAGATTAAACATATTTATTTTTATTTACCGTAGAACACGCGAGTTAAAGATGATACTTGGCAACAAACACTCTGACACGAAAAGACACCCACAATGAAAAACGTGCGCTTCGAATCATGATAAGCGCCCGCAACGGTTGCATATTTAACGCTGCACAAAATTTTCATGATGACTACCAAAAGAAGATCTACTCACAATAAACCATAACAAGAAAATAATTAACCGCTGGGCTAGCGTACGCACGAGATGAAAATGGGGGACAACATAGGACAATAACCCTTGACTCACACAAGGCATCAAAAATGTGGAATACTTTACGCTACGCCCAACGTGAAATTCTCAACATCACACCTGAAATGAATCAAAATCTCTCCGAACAGCGCTCCATTTCACAACACTTTTCAATGTGCTTCTTGCTACCAACTTGCACTTTTGTAATCACTC
>JACJUY010002482.1:81638-106450 GCA_014220935.1 Platorchestia sp. MABIK | reverse complement strand
CAACACACCCACACACCAACACACCCACACACCAACACACCCACACGCCAACACACCCACACACTCACACACCAACACACCCACACACCAACACACCCACACTCTGCACACAGGCACGCAGCACGCACCAGCGAGCACCTCTACAACGTGTCGCAGACCATCCAGGCGCTGCTGGACGGCTATGACATCAGGCTCAGACCCAACTTCGGGGGTGAGTGGAGGAGTGGGGAGTTGGGAGTGGGTGGAGAGTGGAGTAGTAAGGGAGTGGGGGTGAGTGGCGAGTGAGGGTGTATAGGAGTGGGGGTAGTAGGAGTGTTAGGGAGTGGGAAGTGGGGGAGTAAGAGAATGGGTAATGAAGAACTGGATAAGTTGGAGAGTGGGGAATGGAGAGTTAGGAGTGGGAAAGTGGGGGTGTGGTGGATTGGAAGAGTGGGTGAGTGAGAGACAGGGGAGTGGTGCCCATTGGGTATGGAGGTGCAAGGGAGCATGTCTTTGGGAAGTGGGACCCGTGAAGAAGAATGTTGTGAGGGAAAGAAGGGAACCGAGGAAGTGGAGCCTGCAAAAAAGTAGTTCTTGGAGGGGATTGGGGCAATTAGTTATCTATTAGAACCATCTGGCAGCTTTTTATCAGTTGTATTTGCGTTGCTTCATGCCTATGGTTACATTTTGGGTGATAAATTATCACCGCTTTTTAACTTTTTACTTGAAAAAAATAGCCGGGTTGCAGCTCATATCTGAAAGACAAGAGATATTTCCTCATCTCAAATGTGGACTTGAGTGAGAGCAGATATTATTAGTTGAAGTATGATGCAGTTAGCGCTTGGAGAAAGATATCGTGTATTTCATCATAGCAAGAACGATGTGGGTTCCGAATATTTCTCATGAATGATGAGTCCAGTTTAAACAGGTAAAAGAGTCACTGACCAAAGTTAGTAGATTGAAAAATTTATCCATTTTAGAGAGCTGTTCCATAGCAATAAATGTATTTTAGACAAAAAGTGAAATCAATTGGAAAAAATATTCCAAACCAGCTTTAAAATTGTTTGTGGCCGACCTGATCAGCTAGGGCAGAAATCGTTGCTCAGCTTAAGTTTATCTTTACACTTTAATCTGTTTTTCTGTTTAGGTGAACCGTGCTACATCGGCATGGACATCACCATTGCTTCCTTCGACTCCATCTCCGAAGTGAACATGGTGAGTGAATGACGGATGAAAGGACCACATGGTACAGACAGAGACAGTTTCGGGATAAATGTTTAAGTAGATGACGTCTCGTTGAGTTAGTGGTCACTGTATCGGAGAATGAATCTAAATTTAATCAAGAGATGAAGTGTGATGAGTATTTGATGCAAGCTTGTAAATATGAGAAAAATTACCATGATTCATTCACCAATTCGAATGCAGAATGGTTATGAGTGAGCCCAATTTTAACGTACATATACCCCATTTGAAAATACGATGTATTTGAAAATCTGAACGTACAATTTCCAGCGATAGTGAAAAAGTGCTGTTATAACTCAGCAAGGGTAAACCATTAGAATTACTGAAGCCCGAACTCTTTTAAACAACATGGTTCACCTGTAGGCCGAAACTAGCAAACGTTTTGGGAAAGGCAGCTTGGCTTACTGGGTAAGGATGAGCTTAAGCTTCGTCTGGTCTCGTTGTAGAATATTGCTGAGGTTTGTGCAGCATGTCACCAGAGGTGAAACATGGGTCGAGAAAGAAAATCAAGAAAAGATATAAGGCTTATGCATGTACGATGCAGACCACAGAGATAAAAGTATACTGTATACTGCCAATTCTGATACTTAACCTCATTTTAGTTACTGAAAGGTAAATTATGAGTACTCGTTGAGACCCAACACATGAGTGATATTGCTCTCAAAGAGGGAATCAAAATACTGGATACTTTTTTACCGACATTCGCAATTAAATTCACGCGATATTTTACTATAAATCTCTCTCTTACAGTTGTATATTGTACGACCAGTGAGGTGCAGACCTCTTTATAACAGCCATATATTGTACGACCGGGGAGGTGTAGACCTCTTTATAACAGCCATATATTGTACGACCGCAGAGGTGTAGATCTCTTTATAACAGCCATATATTATCAGACCGGGGAGGTTCAGAAGATTTTGCACAGGCAAATAAAATCTCCTAAACTAAGTGCTCTTGTAATTGCGACGCATATTTTTGCGTATTTAAATGTGTTTGCATTAGTTGAAATGATAAAAACGTCTCCTTTCTAAAATGTCTCCTTTCTAGTGAATCTAAGAAACTCGTTAAGGCTCGAAACTGCAGTGTAAAGTTGTAACCTGCACACAATGTTCAATTCGAGTAGTCCGTTTTTCTCATCAGCAAATCATCAGTTACGAATCATTTAGATTTGATAGCATGGTGACCAGAAACATTTCGAATACTTTTGGTACTTTATTCCCAACTAGCTGCTGTAGACAGAGTGCTCTTATTGACTCATCGCGACGCCGGCCGCAATACGAAGAAGCTCGGTCAACACACGGAGGCGGTTTTACCCAGTGATACAGCAAGCCCTGTCCTGCAGACCGCTATTCTGGTCTTTGCAGAACGCAGCATTAGTGAAGGGGTCGGACAGATTCTGAACATTCTTAAATGAAAAAAAAATGTCTTGATTACGTGTTATGTGCTAAGATACTCTAGGCAGTGAATGTTGCACTATTCTGTACTTGTTGCACTATACTTGATATTATATCCATTACCGTTTATTTTCCCTTTAAATTCAAAGCATTTCCTTTGAGATATTTCAGCCCATTCGCGTTCTCTTTACTTAGTGCTGGCAGAAGTTGTGAATATTTTCTGAGTTATTTCTCTGCCTTTTGTAATGATTGCGGGCCATTCAGATGTTTTATTTAGTTTCAAGGAATCAAATCAGACTTCATGAATCCTGTTAGAAGTATTATCCAATAAGCTATTCTTCCGAAAGGGTTTGAATTCATCTTGAATCTCAGCAAAATGACTGTTTGCTTCTTTGGTGAGCTTAAATGTATATTCACAACACACTTTTTAAAAATGCTAAATTCATTTGTGCACAGAATAATTAATTTTTCTTAAACATATTCAATTGCAAATGAAACTTACACTCGTAAACAGATTTGAAATGTGTAAAACACAGACGCATTTTGTAATTTTATTTTTGAATGTTATTTAAAAACTTTCCTTTTTTCTTTACCCTGCTCTTTTCTTCTCCATTTCAGGACTACACGATCACCATGTACCTCAACCAGTACTGGAAGGACGAGCGTCTGTCCTTCAGTTCGGACGATGAAGTTCTCACGCTGCCGGGCGATTTCGCCGAGATGATTTGGGTGCCTGACACTTTCTTCGCCAATGACAAAAGCAGGTCAGGCCTACGGATTTTCGCCCCCGACACTTTTGCGTTCAAACGGAGAAAATTTACAATTTCCACCGGTTTGGACTTACTTTGCTGGCACTTTCTCACTGGGAACAAAACTAGCTCAATAACTAAATTTTTCTACTTAACGCACGCATTGAATTCATTCTTAGGTGACCCTTCTTGTTGATTTGAGAAGGAAATTCATCAGTTGATAAAAGCATACCGTGACTCTTACTGCGTTGAAAAAAATTATACAGACCGGAGAAACATCACTTTAGTATTATCGTGAGCTGAGGAAACCGTGTCTATGTTAAAAAAGGTGTTGCACCACCAGAGATAATGAAAGATTCGAGAGGTATTGCTCGTTTAGCGAACTTAGAAAGAGAAAGCACTTCCTGTTTTAACATTACTTCGTTAGGGCGCATGACTCAAATCAGACTAGAGGTCTGGAAGCTCTATAAGTTTTCCCTCAATGTTCTCCAGTCTTACCTTAAGTTTTCTATAGCATTCGTCGGGAAAAATTTTTTAGGAATATTAAAAGAATCCCGTTTGTGAGCGGCAAGCAAAAAATTCAAAGGACTTCGTACAAAAATCCTGTTGAAAGACATATACATACGTAAGTCAAGTGTTGTGTGCAAGAATACCTTTCGTTATAAAAAGGCTTCTCTCGCAAACACCATACTCGTGAATATACTTTGAATAAATTTAATTTGACCAATTTCTTTGTCTTTTGATGATATATTTTAGAAACTATTTAAAGTATGTTTAGTACATTACGCTAATATTCAAAGCTTGTGTCTTTTTTCATGACATATTCATACAAACTGTATTTAATTACTGCAGTGTGATTCACTGATCGACATAAATGTTTTACATGTTCCAGCATAACTACACTTAGACGCTTACCTTTCGAGTTAAAAATCTGCATCGTTTTTTGTAGTTCAGCTCAGTACGACACATATAGGTTTATCTAAAGCAATTCACTGCGCCAATAGTTCTAGTTGCAGTGAAGATCGATTGCAGTCGATAGATATTTTGTGATTCGAAAACTGCACTCGAGTTTCATCAGTATAGCTATTGCTAGAAGGCCCAAAAGGTTAAAATTGGGCGCCACTGTAGAGCAGCTCACTGCAGTTTGTTTCCAATCAGTAAGGTTAACTGACAGAATTACTGCAGGGACAAGTACTGCTACGGTACAACAAAACTGCATTAATAAATGGACATGACATTAAAAATGGACCAGACGTTTGTATTGCGGCATTATTATAACTGAGCTGAACTGCTATATAACTGAGCCGATTTTTATAAGGTGATATCCCAGTAATTGATTACGTTAACCATTTGTTTTTCAGTTACCTGCATGACGTCACGGAGAAGAACAAAATGATCAGGCTGCACGGTGACGGCTCCATCACGTACGGCATGCGGTTCACCACTACCCTGGCCTGCATGATGGACCTGCACTACTACCCTCTCGACATCCAGAACTGCACTGTCGAGATAGAGAGCTGTGGGTGATTTGGTCGTCGTCTGCTCTGTAGCGAGGGCTGTAATTGATACGGAATTGCATTTGCGCCTCTAACTTACGAGTAGAAGATACTAAGTTTTAGTGCTCTTAATTGTTTAATTTTTTCAAAGTTTGAAATGCAACTTCATCATTTTCCATCTCATATTTTGTGATCAAAGAAAAAAGGCAACAAACATCCCGTACAACATCCAAAATTTATTTCACGATGAAAGTTGATTTGGACATCTCATATATGAAATGAGTTATATAATACCTTGATTTGGTAAGTACTGTTAAAGAGTTTAATAATCATTTATGCAAGTCTTACTTGGAAATTTCTGATGCATTCTTTCTGGAGAAAACGAGACAACTTTACAGTAGTTATTTACTTTCAATTTGCTCATTGCTCGTAATCTTTTTTTTCAGTCTGTGTTTAGCATAAATTGTGACGTTTACCAGTTCAATGCACGGGATTTTGTATTGCTTGATATTGTACATGTTAACCGCCAACGTTGCATATTGTTCGATATTATGTATTACTAAATAACTGATTACTAAATAAAACATACTAGGTGCCTAATATCGGACTTGCATCAAAAAGTTATAATTACTTTTTGGACGCCAATTTTAGCGTAATTTTCTACACACGAATAATCCTGGAGGACAAAGGACGATCTTCAAAAACCATTCGCTGGTCTGTAGCGACCCCAGATATTTTCCACTTTCTGCTCCTGGTAAAGTCTCAGTTTGCCAGAGAATCTTAATTTTTTCCGTTTGATTCGGAGATCACACGCTTTCCGCTCTCCTTATCGACGAGCGAATTTCTCTCTTTTTTAAAGTTCTTGTGACTACTCGCCCCTGTCGTCAGGGACATTCTCATGATTTGTGTGTTGTTGTGTTTTTTGAATTTTATTGTGTTACTGATTATTATTTGCTCGACAACTTGTTTTCATGTAAATGACTGTTTATTGCATTGTTAAATACACACTTTTTTCGATTGCGAATAATTATGTCGAAGACTGCTCATTATTACTGATTGGACACTCTTTCTGACTGCTGATAATCATGCCAATGACTGCTTTATGGTACGATAAAAATTTTACTCTGATTCATCAAGTTCCCAGGGTCCAGTTTAAATGGGACACAATACGCAGGAATTGGCTTACATGTTGTTTGAGAACCTTTGGTTCTACTCTCGTTGCAGTGATCATTTCAGGAAAAATATGCAGTATAAAGGTTTGGGAATATATATTCTAAGCTAATATTTTTACAGCGAAGTTTTCATCACACTCAAATTTTCCTGCATGAAGCACAAATGAACAATGTAAAACGAAACTAATAATTGAATAGAATGTGTACGTACCGTGAAAATACGTGCTTAACTTTGTAGTAATAACTAACTAAGCCTTATTAATACCTAGGCTGGTTCCTTCACGCTTATGCTTTCAACACTTTGCACTTTGCATCTGATGTATGGTAGTAATGCACGAAAAAAAAATGCACAGCCGACCGATATATTTCGTAGGTGTACATATACTGGGAGTTTTGGTTTAATTTATCCGCTCTTTCAAAATTTTTATTTTTACGCTAAAAATTTGGAATGGATTTGTTCTTTTCTTACTAAATTTAGCATAATTATTTGCCGAATTGATCATATCGCTGTTTGCAGAATACGTTAATATTCAATTAAGTCTGCAATTTGTGGTGATCTGCGCAGATGACGGCATCGATTTTCGGCCCGGCAATGACGTTAATTGTAACTCATTTCCTTTCTTCTGTGAAGAATGTTAATTTTACTCGCAATTCACCTTGGTCATTACATGACAAGGTAAAAATTTTTCAGAATATCGTGGGATAGAACTTTGCATTCCATTCTTAGATAAGTCATTCTTCTAATGTAAAATTTTAAGAGACTTCACGTGAACTCACAAAACTGAGCACAATAGCACAAAACCGAGTACAAAAATGCTTGAATTGCGTTGCAGACGGCTACACTATGGCGGCCGTGGTGATGTTACTAATTTTACTCTCAATTCTCTTCGGTCATGATAAGAAAAAGTAAGAAACATCCATAATACAGTGAGATGGAACTTATTATTTCAAATACTGTCCTTTTTTAATGAAGAATTTTGTGCTAATTTTCATAAATGAACAAACCTGAGCACAATCAGTAACACAAAACCGAGTTCAAGAATTTGTGCTACTTCACGAAACTCACAAAACTGAGCCTAACAAAAAGAACACAACCGAGTACAAAAATGCTTGAAAACCGTTGCAGACGGCTACACCCTGGCGGACGTGGTGATGTACTGGAGAGACATCCCGGTGGTGGGCGTGGAGCAAGCCGAGCTGCCGCAGTTCACGATCATGGGCTACAACGCCACCTACAGAACTGAGGAGCTGGCCACCGGCTTCTACCGCCGCCTCACCATCACGTTTGAGCTCGCCAGGAACATCGGCTACTTCATCTTCCAGACATACCTGCCCAGCATCCTCATCGTCATGTTGTCATGGGTCTCCTTCTGGATCAACCATGAGGCCACATCTGCTAGAGTCGCTCTCGGTGTGTGTCTGTTTTTTGTTGTTAGGGTTGGTTGTTTGTGATGTGCTTTTGTTGTTTTTAGCCAGGGAGGGTTGTTTGTTGTGTGTATTTGTTTTTTGTAGTCAAGGAGAGTTGTTTGTGGTGTGTATTTGTTGTTTGTAGTCAAGGAGAGTTGTTTGTGGTGTGTATTTGTTGTTTGTAGTCAAGGAGAGTTGTTTGTGGTGTGTATTTGTTTTTGTAGTCAAGGAGAGTTGTTTGTGGTGTGTATTTGTTTTTTGTAGTCAAGGAGAGTGGTTTGTAGTGTGTATTTGTTCTTCGTTGTTAGGGACGGGTGTTTGTGGTGCGCATTTATGCTTGATTACAATGGATGGTAGCTTCTACCCATAAGATTTATGTTTTTGATACTTATCTGGACTAAGGTTTTACAACAATTTTAAAAAAATAAATCACCATAATTAAGCAGAGTGTGAAATATGTTGAAATAGGAATCAAAATAAATTTTACCCAGAGCTTTTAAAGTAATGTAAATCATTCGAAGTAGTTTCGTTGATGTTTCCAGCTATGTTAATCCCCTGCATAAATGATCTACATTCAGACAAGTATTAAACATCAAAACTAACTCATATTTTGCCACACATGAATAAAAAACATCCAATTTCAGGTCACTACTAAAAACTTCGTACTTTCTTCTCTTCGTCAACATTTCTACAAGTCACCACTGAAAAATCCTTGCGCTCTCTTCTTTTCGTCAATTTTTTCTATAATTTTTTTGCAGGCATCACGACGGTGCTGACGATGACGACGATCAGTACGGGCGTGCGGTCGTCGCTGCCTCGTATTTCCTACGTGAAGGCCATCGACATCTACCTCGTCATGTGCTTCGTGTTCGTGTTCGCTGCCTTGCTCGAATATGCTGCTGTCAACTACACCTTCTGGGGGCAGAAGTAAGGTCTTAATGGTGCTCTGTGGGGGCAGAAGTGAGCTGTTAATGGTGGTCTGTGGGGGCAGAAGAGCGCTGTTCATTGTGCTCTGTGGGGGCAGAAGTGAGCAGTTAATGGTGCTCTTTGGGGGCAGAAGTGAGCTGGTAATGGTGGTCTTAGGGGGCAGAAGTAAGCTGGTAATGGTGGTCTGTGGAGGTAGAAGTAAGCTGTTAATGGTGGTCTGTGGGGGCAGAAGTGAGCTGTTAATGGTGGTCTGTGGGGGCAGAAGNNNGTAAGCTGTTAATGGTGGTCTGTGGAGCAGAAGTGAGCTGTTAATGGTGGTTTGTGGGGGCAGAAGTGAGCTGTTAATGGTGCTCTGTGGGGGCACAAGTGAGCTGTTAATGGTGCTCGGTGGGGGCAGAAGTGAGCTGTTAATGGTGGTCTGTGGAGTAGAACTGAGCTGTTAAGGGTGGTCTGTGGAGGCAGAAGTGAGCTGGTAATGGTACTCTGTGGTGGCAGAAGTGACCTGTTTATGGTGCTCTGTGGAGGCAGAAGTGAGCTGTTAATGGTGGTCTGTGGGGCAGAAGTGAGCTATTTATGGTGCTCTGTGGAGGCAGAAGTGAGCTGTTCATTGTGCTCTGTGGGGGCAGAAGTGAGCTGCTTTTTGTGATTGTGGTAGTAGAACCAATTATTACTGTAAATTAAGCTAGAATAAGTGAACGGAATATTTTTGAAAAAACGTATCGCCCATGTTATCTCATGTTCAAACGGTGCATGTTCAAATGAGCAAAATATAAGAACCGTAGTAGATGCAAAAGCTAGGAACTTAGGAAACACAAAGGCAAGGAGTGAATCTAATGAATCTTCCTCTTGTACCAATCTTAGAATTTGTCTGCAATTGAAGTTTCTAAAGTTGTGCGCAGTGCCAGTTTCTGTTGTAATTACTACATAGGTCCTTTACCCCTTACAATGAGACTAACACGTACGAATATACGGTCTTTCACCAGGAGCCTGTCTAAAACACGTACTATCAAGAAGTTACCTCAGCAAAAACCAATTCTACAACTGTATAAGAAAGGTTTTTTACGATCTACAGTTCTTTACCTAAGATATACTTTCCAATTATTGATCAATTTAATTTTCTTGCGTTTTACGATTTATGCTTCTTTTCCCAGTTCGTGTACTCCAAATATTGATCAATTTCATTTTCCTGCACCAGGGCGAAGAAGAAGCCGAAGAAAGAGAAGCCCGCACCTCCCCCCAAGCCCTCCCTGCCGCCCCCCGCCTCCGCCAAGATGGACGGAGTCGCCAAGATGGACGGCATCGCCAACCAGCCGGAGGAGATCATCGAGCTCCAGGATATTCGCATGAGTCCTATTCCTTCTATCAGGTAAGGCGTTTTTAACGAAAAAATTACCGCATGTTCTTTTCCCCATGTGTAGGCTTGTAATTTAAAAATTGAAAATCTCATGATGTGTTCTCTTCTCCATGTGTGAATTTTTATTTAAAAATTGAAAATATCATAGCATGATCTCTTCTCCATGTATGGGAGATACTTTTATATCTTGTTAATGTCAATAGGGATTATTTTTTCCGTCAGGTATGAGACGCGTCAAATTTTCTAATGGGGAAATAATTCTGACCTACTTCCTTTATCAGGTACCACACCGTGTTTTTTATTTAATTTTGAAATCCATGTATTTCATACTTCATCAAGTGCTGCACACATTCCTTTCAGTAGATACATAATTATATAGATATGGTCTATTCTTACCATAGGTATAACATGGATATAGTTTTATCAATATCTATTTCATACTTCACCACATGAGGAACAGGCTTCTTTCGGCCCGCATCCAGGTAATGATGTCGTGTTCCGTCCACAAATATACTATTAGGGCAGGTTCAGAAAGTTTCAAGTACAAGGAAGTGAGAAAGGGTTATTGAGTTGCGTGATCGACGTGAGCGCAAAAAATAGGTTTTTATGGAGACGAGATTCATCTTTATTCGGGTGAGCGGTTGAGGACGGAAAAAACACGGAATTGTAGGTAATGTTACAGAAGAGATTTTAGATTTTTTAATTTTAAATTTTAAATTTTAGATTTGTTTGTTAGATACTTTCCGGGCATAAACTTTAAGGTGGTTTTAGTTAATAGTTTCAAAATAGGTTCATTTTTTCTTTTCAAGGACATTCTTCCTACCGCGATGCAGGCCTCCCTAATTTACAAATTTTGTTGTGCACGATGTGCATCTGAGTACGTCGGTTCGACGTCGCGTACTCTACGCTGTAGGGTGGCCGAGCATCGAGGTAGGAGTTACCGCACAGGAAATATTTTAGCTAGTCCTTCACATTCAGCTATTAGGGATCATGCAGAGCATTGCAATAACCCGTTTGACATCAGTAATTTTAAAATTTTTACAAGATCTAAATTTGCCTCCGGTTAAAGGATTTTAGAGTCTTTTTTCATTTTAAGAGATAAGCCGATTTTAAACAACCAACTTAGTTCTTTTCCGTTGTCAATAGTTAACAGGTAGTTTTTAAGGATAGTTTTTGTTTTGTTGGTTTCTTCAATTTATTAACTCTCTAATTCATTTAATGTATTTTCAGGTAAATTTGTTTTTTGCTGAAGATGAGCGAATGCTCGAAACGTTCAATTTTATTGTTTAACTTGCAATTTTTAATTCGAGTAAATGTTTTATACGGTATTTTTAGTTCTCTCCTTTTTCCTTAAAATACAGGAGAGATGTTTGAGAATACAGGTGAAAATAGTTTGAAAAGATGAGGCGGGAAGGAGTATAGGCATGATGGGGGAGATACTACATAGGCGAAAGTGTTAATTGTAAACGTGCTTTTGGTAAGAAGAAAAATTGAACGAGCCGCACCATTGAAATTGAAGTAAATATCGTAGTGAGGCAATAGTGCTGTCGAGGTAAACAAAGGTTAGGTTTAAATGAAAAGGCTGGGCATTCAGAAAACTTTTTTTCACTTACGAATCTCAAAAGCGTGCAGGATGATAGCAGGCTTGCATTTAAGAATTATAATAGAGCAGAGAATACGTGTAGACCAGCAGTTGAGAATCATAATGAAGTAGTGAATGCGAGTAGGCCAACATGCCTACGATGCTGCCGCCAGTGCTGTTCTATGTTGCAGAGCAACTTCTCTTTCACGTCGTACAAGTTCGAGGAAAAACTCTTTCACTTTTCAAACTTGACCAGTAGTTTTTAATTTAAATTGGCCGTGCGAATTTTCAGTATGTTTTTCTAACTAAAACGGAGGCCTTGCGAATTTTCAGTATATTTTTTCGAACTAAAAAACGAATTCCCTCTGATGTGCCATGGCGCATGTCGAAATAATCAGTAGTGACTTGCAAATCAAAAGTGGAGATGGTGCTCAGACGTCCTAAGTGAGCTCTGTGTTCCAGACAAAGGCACAACTCGAAGTTCTTCAGCCGTGAGAGCAGCTTGCAAGACCTCAAGTTCCCGCCCTCGTTCCGCATCAACCGCAACTACCTGTCGTCCCGCAGCCTCGCCAGCTCCAGCAAGCAGCCCTCTCGCAAGAAGCTCATCGCCAGTCTGCGCAAGGGTGCGTCTACCATCAAGTCCAATATTCCAACCATCAAAGACGTCAACGTCATCGACAAATATTCTCGCGTTTTTTTCCCAGTCAGCTTTATGATATTCAACATTGGCTATTGGGGCTTCTACTATGCGTAATCCTGGAGCTTCTACTGTTCTTAGGCCTTTTTTGCTACAGAAACTTGTTAGTCAACTTCCCAAGTCGCGACTTCATCATTTGTGATTTTACATGTTCTTTATTAATCTTTTAATTTGATTCAGAAACTGGTTGGAGAGACATTCTTTTCAACTTTGTTTGGAATACTTGAGATTTCTTTTCTGCAAATTTGCGCCAACAAACCTTTTTCGCATTTTGTATTCTAATATCAAGAGTTTTGAAGAGTCAGGAAGCTTATTTAGTTTTACGTTTCGCGACTTAAGACGTTCTCCTGTGTGAGGAGGTATCCAGAATGTCCAGCACACCCACTGATGTATAGCACAGCATGCATTCATGTCTTAACAGTTCTCATGCATTAGATAAACTCAAGTGATGATTGCTCCTGAGCTACCCCTGGAACCAGAGTCAAGTAATGTTCTTCCAGCTCATTTTTAGTGGCTTTTCCATTTTCAGAGCAGCCTCGACTGCCCCATTTGTTTGAACGAATATGTGAAATCCCTGCTATCGAATTAATCAATGGTACAAGACGCGTAATGCTCATCTCACACACAACCTCAGCATCAAGTTGATTTTGGATATCTCCTCGTGCAGTTCAGCCTTCGAGTGCCCAAACGATGAAGAAATAGAAAGAGCAGTAACTTTTGTAACTTATCATGTGTGTGTTCACTTGTAGCATAATCATTACTGCGGTAGGCTAGAAATCTTATGGAGGTTGTCAGTTTTGGTAACCTGCATAGGTTGCGTAGGTGCTATAGGTCCCCTTTGAGGTGTGGTAGTGAATGTGTTGCTGGAGAGCCCTTCTGCAAACGTGTGACTGAGTCTGGAACTCTATTCTGAACGTCTCTTTAGCTCTAGTTTTTCCCGTTTTATTTATGTCAATGCTGCTATGTTCCTATGGAGTTTTCTTTAATTAGTCGTAGCATAACTTTACACGAACTACGAAAAATTTTTCTCAGGCCCTCTTATGGAGTTCTCCTGTTATGCTACAAGTTACAAACCACTCGGCCTCTTCAATTTCTCATTTTCTGAACACGCCAAAAATACTGGGTCTGTTTAAAACGTTTTGAGCAAGAATTTCACTCTATTTCTATCTTGTTCCTTTGTAATTTTGAATAGGGGTAATACATTCTATTGATTCAGCTAGCCCGCTGTTGCTCTCAGTTCAGAGCTCACAATGTAGCTCTACTTGTTTTCTTCATGTTTTCCTATTTGTACTATGCCGTGGGAGACTCTCATTCGAAATTATCCTACACATTACACGGCTTGCATTCAACGGCTGTTGGTAGAGTGACGCCGATAATTTTTTTATTTTCCAACGAAGAATGCGTAACACTTTTATTGTCTGCACTTCAGTTTGATCCTCAAATGAGAAAAAACTTTTACTCAAACTTTTCACAAAATTTCATGTCCTTGTGCTTCCGAGCGTTATTTTGAACTAGATTTAAAAATTGGGATTACTATTTTTCATTTGAATGAAAATTCTCGTTTATGCAAAGTTTTCTAAAGTAGACCGTCACGGAGAGTGGCTTGTGGGGCCTGCATCAGAATATAAATTCTTCATTATTTATCACTGATGATTTTTATTCATTTTGAACAGAATTTTGCAACCCGATCAAATCAAATAACATCAACACTTTTTAAAAAATGTGTATGTTTCATTATGGTTCTTCAGTGATTTATAGAGATTCATACTTATGAAAGCTCAATTTTAGTCACCGAATTTTTGCATATCAATTCTTCGAACATTCATAGCGTAAACATTCAATTTAATTTTGATAACTCAGAGATTTAAGCAGAGATTTCACATTCAATAAAATTGTCTATTATAATTGGTTCCCGAATAGCTAACTTTAAATTGTGTTTTCTCAGTCTTAGGCCTTCCCCAAAGCGCTTGTCTCTTTCGAATTTAGCCCACGTGCAGAACATCATCTTGATCAGATCTAAGTTTGCTGTGCGTAATCAATATCGGCCGTTCAATCGGACTTAAATTTCAACACTTTTTCTGAAGTTCATTTCACCAGAAGATGTAGAATCACTACATTTCTTCGAGTGAGTTACATTTTATATTATTTGTAGTTACCGCTGTCAAAATACGTGCAACGCTTGTAGGGTCTACACTTATTTATATCTCCTATGTGAAGCCTGGTCAGGAGGTTTGAAGTCAGGCCAGGTCTTTATTCCTCCTTTGTTCCAGGTCAGAATTTAGCTTTCATTTCAAGGTATCATATTCAGAGGTCTTAATTTCTTCACAGTAATCCCCAGTGCTTTGTTATCGAGGAATGACAATAGGAGACTCTAATCAGTGGTTTTGCTATAGTGGAATTTGAATATTATCTAGAATTTAAGGCTATTTTGCACCTTTGTAAGGCGTTATTGCGGTGGTGAATGTAATGTAGTTGGCTATGTGTCGCATTGAGATCGCTTGAATTCATGACTCCTCAAAAATAGCTTTCATATAATGTAGTTGCCAAAATTTACCTTTTCACGAGTATTTGTGTTGGTTAACTCTCTCATTATTACAAAACAATTTGCGATAATGCGATAATTTTCTTCGTTGAGTATGACGTGTCTGTCGCCTACCGAAATTAGACACCTGGCTAGTCATGAGGTGAAACAGGGACCGGCAATCGCTTTTTTCGTTGAGGCAAAGATCATTGGTCCCTAAAGTGAGCAGGAGTGATTTTGAGGGCTGTAATTGAGTGTAAAAATAAGGTTGATTTGTAAACTAGGTGGTGTCTGTGTTACTTGTTATTAGATGTTAAATTATAAAGATGTGAATACCCTGTGTTGTTTGTGTTGGTTGTTATTAGGTGTAAAATTTCACAAAATGTGAACATTCTGTGTTGTTTATGTTGGCTGTTATTGAATGCATATTTGTGGATGTTGTGGTCATCCTGTGTTGGTTACAATTGAATGTAGAATTTTGAAAGATGTGGTCATCATCTGCAGCTTGATTCTATTTTTTGGAGGGTAGAATTCAGGGAATTTGAATCCACTGAAACAAGAAAGCCAAGTAAAGCAAGAGAACAATTCATCAAATTAAGTCCTTCATTTTATCACTTTTTGTGGTTACCCATCGGATTGAAGGTGCATAAAACAAGAAGAGAAAAATTGAGTTGCAACAGGTAACCTTTCATTTTTATGCGAAGTGCCCGAAAGAAATGCCTCACCTTTTCCAAGGGTAAAATGAATCGTACTCTACCCAAAAGCATCAGTTGTTTGCTATATGTTGCAATTTATGTCAGTTTTGAGTCAGGAACACGTGCAAAATTTTTCCTTCAAACTGATCCCTGCTGTTTTCCATCACCGTATTTGTTAAATCATTTTATCCAGATTATAGAAATCATTTCACTAGCTCTGAATTCATGATCGAAAAACTTTGGCATTAATTGTTTGGGTTGTTAAAAATTTTATTCAAGTGTAGTTTTGCTGTAATTGAATCATATTTCAAAAGTTGAAGCTGAGACAACGTCTTCCGAACGTTAGTTTTCTTTTTGAACCTATTTTTATAATATTTAGCTCCTGAGGTTCACCAATGCTCCGTCATTGCACAGTATAGAATATTAAAACCCAGAAGTTTGCACCCACAACACTGGGTTTAGACCAGCGCGCGCCCTTCATTCCTGCGAAGAAGTTTGTTTTTGCTAGCGACATTTAGAAAGCCCAGGGCCAACACTCAGTACTAATAGGGTCCCATTTAACTCGCACACCTTGCACATTTTCGATGAGGAGAGGCTCAACTACTTAAAATCCCGTGCTTAAAACAACATTGATTGCTATTTGAATATTGTCGAGAGTTTAATCAATATTTATTGCTGTTTGAATATTATCGAGAGTTTTATCAATATTGGTTGCTATTTGAATATTATCGAAAGTTTAATCAATATTGGTTGCTATTTGAATATTATCGAAAGTTTAATCAATATCGGTTGCTATTTAAATTTTATCGAAAGTTTAATCAATATTGGTTGCTATTTGAATTTTATCGAAAGTTTAATCAATATCGGTTGCTATTTGAATATTATCGAAAGTTTAATCAATATTGGTTGCTATTTGAAAATTATCGAAAGTTTAATCAATATTGGTTGCTATTTGATTATTATTGACGTTTAATCAATATTGGTTGCTATTTGAATATTATCTATAATTTAAGGCCATGTTACACTTTTGTACAGCGTTATTGCGGGACTGTAGTTGTATCTCGTATTGAAGTCCTTCGAATTGATACTCAAATTCATAAAATTAGCTTTTAATAATGTAGCAACCAATCTTGATTTCATGCGCGTGGCAATATCGAATTGGACGATGACAGCTAATGAAAAGAAACAAGCGTGTTGACGACTAAGTGAGGGCAGCAACTGGCACGCAAACCTCAACACAAATTCTCAGTTTGAGTGGAATTTCTGAGCACACTTCTTCTAGTTAACATCATTTTCAATTAGAAAACAACAATCAACTGTGAAATGGATATTGGTGTTATTTATGAGATAAATATTGTGCTTCACGGTGCCTAATTGTTCAACTGATGTGCCACTAGAGTGCCAAAACTTGACTTTTCCAGTGTTATTCATAATTATTACTCGGGACAATTACAATGAGAGAACAGCTATTTTTAATGGTAAAACGTATATTAATGTCAAACTGGAATTTATAAAAAGTTGTAACGATATGCATTGTACTTTTGAATATATATACCCCAAAGGAATACTCTGTCGAACAATTAGTCTTTTTTGCTAATGAAAACTTACAAATAGTAATAACGTGAGTCAAGACCAGACAGTCGTAACCAAGTGCACAGCTCCCTTCTTCTCGAGGCCATGCCAATGCCAAGAGAACATTGATTCAATAGAAAATAATTTCCCAGAGTGAGGAAACTCAGAAACCAAGAGCAGCTGTTCGACCCAAGACACGGTAAACAGGATACGTGATGTTGCATAGAGCACGGGATATCACAACTGCAAACTGATTGTATAGCTTGGCGCACGCCGTATTGCTTAGAATGCGTTTAACATCCTACGTAAAAATCGCAACATTGGCTAGAATACGCGAAGTTGCGGATTGTGCAACATTGAGTGGAATACGCAACAGTTCACAAAGTACGCGACGTTACGTAACATATGTAACTTAGTGTTGAATGTGCGATGTTGAGTAAAATACGCAGCTTTCAGGAGGGTGCACAAAATACTGTTGGATATGCAACATTGCTAGAGCTCGCAACATTGTGCAAAATGCGAAACGTTCGCCATGAAATATGTTTTGCGTGAACGCAGTCGATTTCTCATCCTAATATGATCAGGTCTGTTTCTATCTCGTGGCAGGAGATGGCTGTGCTCAGAAAAGTGAGTTTTGATGTGTAAAATATTGTCTTCTATATGTGCTGTTTTATTGACTTTTTTGGTTAACATAGCATTGCATCAGCGAAAGCACTGAATGTATTTTTGGTCATTAACTAAGGTACAATCTTGTATTCAGAACCGATAATTCAAACGACTGTCAGAAGGATCGAGAATCGAGGAAGTTTAAAAGAAAAAAATGTATGATATTAAAAAAAATTTGTTTTTATTGAGCATTCATCCTATTCAGCTCTGACCACAAGCACTCCTGAATTTTTTGAAACAAACTTGTACGTCATAATTCTTGAGATATTATCGGAGCTGGAATCTTGAAACAGTCAGCCGAGGTTTGAAAAAACTCGTATGAGCAGCACTTGTCTGAGATTTGACAGCTGATTTCAGCTCGCTAAGGAAATTGTGAGGACCATCAAGAAGTAGTTAACGTACATTGCACCCTCATTTGAATGTGATGAGTGACCATGACGATTTAATTTCACTCCGATAGTCACTCCGATTAACAAATTTGCTCCTAAAACGTAGTAGAAAAATATCTAATATACATCATTCCTGAAAAATCGAAGTGAAATAATCACACAGAATATGTTAAAATAAATATGTTTTACAACTAGCATCGGTTTAGTAACGTACACAACTCATTAGAAATTAACGTTTTCGTAATGCAAGCATGCACCGCACTGTTAGCGGATCATAGATTGATATAAGACCTAAAAATGGAAAAAATCACAAAGAAAGTAATATATATTGAAACAATTCCTATAGAAATCTCTGATTTAATTTGAAAATAAAAAGAAATCAAACATTAGTGCAGTTAGCCTTATTAGCAAAACCAACTCATCGTTTTCTGAATTTGGGTTTTTTTAACACAGACTGCTTTACAGGGACGCGTGACACACACGGTCAACCTTAACTTCGAAAACGTTGTGCTTAGTAATGCACTTCTCACTCATTTGGAATTATAAATTTAATAACAAGAAAGTAAAAAGATAATCTTAATACAAAAAAATAATAATTCAATACATTTTTATGTCCATCAAATGATGCGAACTCGAAAATCTTTTTTCACATTTGACACAGGTTAGGAAAGTTGAAAAAGTTTTTACTATACCAGCTTTTAATTGCAACTGTTTGATATAACAAACTTTTGTGAATTTTTAAGCTCATAATATAAAGGACGGGAAATGAAGGGGAGAGGAGTGCCATGCGCTAGTAAATGCAGAATGAAATTCTTGCCCACTAAATAGAAGTATCACATGAAATACTTTCCCTTTGAAATCTACCTCCGTTTTCTTGCATCAGGAGAAAAAAGATGAAAAAAGCAAAGAAGAACTACAGTTTAATTTCCATAAAGTTGGGACCTAAAATGTGTTATAACGTTAGGTTTCTAAAATGTATCAACGTACACTGTGTCATTTAACACCATAATAATGTGGCCAGGAAGGATTCTCGTGCTTATAAAACGGATATTGATAGCCACAAAATGATGACAAAAACATTTTACAATTCAGTTAGAACAAAAAAAAATACATATTATCGTTGATGAGTCAATACAACAATCACGCTCAGTCGATATCATAACACTATTTACCATTCATTGGCGCTAATGACTTTAAACCAAAAAAATTCTAATACTTTGCACTGCGGCCGTCAAAATTTTCGAAATTACTTTGGCTTGTGAAGGCAAAGTGCTCGCCATAGCTGTGTGTCTATATGACCTGCCTCCGTGCGGGCAAACGAGGGTTCGAGTCCCGGCGCTGGTGGCGATTTTCTCCGTTGGGTATAGGAGAAAAAATTCTAAGCACAATACCCCACTCTACCCAGGTGTCTGAAATGGGTACCGGTCTTGACCGGGGGAAAGCGTCATGGCGTCCTGGTATTAGTTATAAGACATTTGAGAAACCAATGTACAAGGTGATATGTATCAGGCTTGAATTGGAAATAAAGCATCCATAGATGCCGATGTTTGTTTGTTTGTTTGAGCAGGAATTCTTTGCATAATTGTATAAATATAGGGCTGCTGGCACATTTGTCAGACAAGGGTTGTTGTACAAACAACCTTAAAGCTGAGCAAGTTTCGAAACTTGCAAGATTGGAGTCTCAGAGTTCAAAATGAAGCCATAGGGTACCATTGAGCGCTGAAAGATTCTCGTTCATTTATTATTTCCAGAATTTTCACAGACACCGAAAAAATTAAGTTTAACGATAACAATACAACGAATATATGATTGAAAGTTAAGCAGGCCGAAAGTGGAACAAGTTAATTTCTAGAACATAAAGATATTGCATTAAAATTAAAAAAATTGAATGCTATAAGTTGCCTATTTTTCACAATCTCTTGACGTATTAACATAATACGCCCTAGCAATGAAAGTGGATGTGATCACATCACATAGGCGTACAAAAAACATTTTGATAGGTTAGCAATGTAGAATATTGAGAAAAAGTATCTCATTAATACTTTGTACTGCATGTATGAATAAAAGCATTCAGTCATTATTGCAACGTAAATGACGTGCCATATTGGCATTTAATTTTGTTTGCCAATCGATAATTTTTCACATGCAGGGGAAGATTGTTCTGCAGTGAGGCACCTAATGCAGACGAGTAGGGGCTCGCTAAGACACAATTTCTTCTCATTTCATAGTGTTTGGATTAATTATCACGACTCCTGCAATGCCCTAAGGAAGGTATAAAGAGATGCTTACATATCGAGATTTATGCGTGGGGAATTTTGGACTTCTACCGAGTTTATTAAGGAGAGCGGTGGCGTGATGGCTTTTCTCGAATGAGCGGTCACAATCTTCGTGGCAAATTTCTACCATTTTTATAATTACCTTCGAGGATATAGCGGTAAGTCTCCTCAGACTAGGTTGCAATAGTCTAAGCGCGATAATAGTTGAGGTTAGTTGACTAATAATATAGGTTTTCAGCAAACAGATTTTTTTTTACTGTGAGAAAACATTGAGGTACCCTTTACTTTATTGCAAGTTTTCTCCGCAATGGATTTAAATGATATACTTGAATCAAACACGATTTCACAACATTTCACTCTCTAGCCTGGTCCTATTTGATTATTTCCTGACGTTTGAATGAGTTTTGATCTTTTTTAATCGTAACTTTGGGTTTAAAAATAATGCATAGTGATTTGTTTAGATTGAGATTTAGGTCATTTTCGGTTTCATCAGGATTTAGGCACCACTCTGCTGACTTTTGATATTCATCAATCTTTTCGTCAAATCAGTCACAGAACGCATTTCAATTTGGACCGAACGCAAATTGGGCTTAGCACCTACATTCTTGTGAGAGTTTGATCGTTATTAAAAGGTTTAGTTTGGGACATTAATTTTGTAGCACAGAATGGGCGCTGAAAATGCATACTTTTTAAAATTTCAATAACTTTTTAAATATATGAAATAAGAGATTTTAACATAAGACATCCGAAAAGACAGAATTCAACGTTTTCTTACGTATCTGGTATACCCTCCAAATAAGCATAAACATCAAGGGTGCAGGAGAGAAGATTATTGTAATCAGCAAACATGGCACAACTGACTCTCCAACGACGCAAGTTCATCATCGAAAGAATGACAAAATTGGATCCATCGTTGAGAGTCAGAGGAAATTCTTCATGGAATACCGATTCAAACCTAACAAAATACCGATTCAGAGGAACTTCCAAAAGTGGCAATCCCAGTTTATTGAAAGAAACATTAATAAAGGAAGATCTTGAAGAAAAATTACTGAACGCATAGCGGAAAAGGTTGAAAGACTGAGAACTCTAATCCAATCGTAGGTCGAGCAAAGTAAAATAAAAGTGAAAAATTTACTCTTTTTCTTTCCAATAATAACAGTTTTATTTCCGTCCTGTCTGTGAAAAGGGTTATAAAAATCTTAAAAGGTAAACAGTTTTTGCAACCACCCTGTCGTTAGATTGTCGATGCAGTGATTGCTGCCAACAATGTAGTGGTTTCTGCTAGCGATGTCAACCTTTTAGATTTTTGTATTTTTAGGAAGTTACGTAAGTCTGTATCAGGATACGTAGTTAATTTTCCTGTTAATTTTGATCGAATTTTTGACACAGTGTCGCTATTGCTACTCTTGCGTTGACAATTGTATATCTATGACCAATGAATAAGAGTGGCGTGTCACAATCGGTATTTGCAACATTAGATAGCAATGAAAACTAGTTTTGTTTCGTAACGCAAACAAAATAACCTGATGCTTGGAATTGTTTTTCACCACCAGTCGTGCGATGATCACCAGGCGTACAATGGTTGAACACGCAGCAAGAAACCTAGCTGATTTGAATGTTCTCTCATGTTGGAAATGTTATTCAATTTATTTCGCAATTTTTATGCATCTCTGGAGTGTTCAACTTCTTTATTTAGATTATGGGAACTTCCAAATTAGGGGCGTATAGAGACTCGCTAAATAAATTTTGTACCAACTTGTTCAAGAAATGACGCGTTTTTTTCGCATACAAACCATGTGTGATCAACATCACTGAACTTTTAAAAGCGAAGAAAATGCAAATAAAATTATCATTTAAGATAATTGCTACTCAATAATTGCAATATGAGCTAAGCATGCTGTTTAAAATTTGTTTTTCCTTTAAAAGTATGCAAAGATTCTAAAATCCTAAGGTTAAAGTCACGGAAAGAACTGTAAATTATTTAAAAATAAACATCACGTGTAATTGCTCTACACTTTTCGGCATGGCTATGTATTGCTGAATGAAGAGCCAGCAAGTTCCCAGTACGAAAACTCCTTCCGCGGTGCTCTGCCACTAAGGCGTAAATATTGCGTGACGTCATTCCGACGTACGCCGATGCGCACAACTCTATTTGTAGACAGCAGAAGAGCGCATTAGCCCTGGAATTCAGCCCTTGTACAGAAAATGTGAACCCATATTTATTTTGCAAACCAGTTTGACACGTAAAGTTACTTTAGAAATTTTTTTACCGAATAAAGACTTCAGTTCACTGGCTGGTTTTTCAGGTGGAGAACTAAAACAGGGTAAAGTGTAATACAGGTAGCTTTAACATTAAACAGGAATGTTGGACTTCAATATTTTTAAGGAAAAGCCAATTTTAAGCAACATGCTCAGCTAGTATCTCTTTAAGAGATTTAACGCATAGTTGTCTTTTTTGTATGGTTGGGAATTTATTATCATTCGTAGTTATATGCTTGCGTAGTATTGATCATATTTTGTAATTTACAAAACTGATGATGGAGCTAGTCTCCGAAGCATTTTCGATGTTTTTTTATAAAAAGACTAATTGCATTAGCATTTTCTTCGCTTTAAAATTTTTAGTGAATCTGCGATTCCAGCAGAGCGAACATCTGTATAAACATCATTATTAATCGGTATTGTGAGCATCAACATAATTATAAATCATAATTGTATCAGTACAAATTTGGAGGGGAAGCTGTTTCAAGCCAACTTTACGCGCTAACTCGATGCCCTGTGCATTTTTTGGTTGCCACAGATACTACATAAATACGAGAAAAGAGTGTATGGCCACGATAACAAACATCGGCATCTAAGGATGCTTTATTTCCAATTGAAGCATGAAACATATCACCTTTCACATTGGTTTTTCAAATGCCTTATAACTAACACCAGGACGCCATGACGCTTTCCCCCGGTCAAAGACCCGTACCCATTTCACACACCTGGGTAGAGTGGGGTATTGTGCTTAGAATTTTTTCTCCTACACCCAACAGAGAAAATCGCCACCAGCGCCGAGACTCGAACCCGCGTTTCCCGCAAGGAGTCAGGTCCGAAAGCCACACGGCTAGAACGAGCACAGATAAGCTCTTTGATCTTGAGGTAGGCCACAGTACGAAAAGCATACCACATATTACATATAAAATATTACTAATAAATCTAAGAAGCTGATGATGAAATTCCTGATTTGTGGCCCACGATTTATTTTGTGAATGAAGTCATCGAAGTGCCCGATGTTGAGATTTGAATCTGACAGGCGCAATTATTTTCGTTTTGTTTTGATTGTACCTCCGGTATGATTTGCTTTCAATTTTGGGACAAAATAAGCCAGGATCTTTGGTGTAATATCAAAAGAAAACCTACAAACTTCAGAAAACCTACAATACAAAAATTCATAATGTTGCTTTGTTATGAGCTTAATATTTTAAAAGCAAGAGACATTAAAAGTGGGTGCTAAGGTGCCCACTTTTATAATGTTCTGTTTAAACGGGCCACAGTGAAGGAGAGGTTATTTTTACATAATAAATAGTTTACGAACTTATAATTTGTTTCATGTTGACATAAAGTTCAAAACTAATAATCTTGCAAATGTTACCCGGCGCTGAGAAATTGCGGTTGCCCGTTTGGCTCGTTCTCTGAGTTGCATTATTGCTTCAGTCGCTTAAAAGTATTGAAAGTATATGAATTATTTCTTCACTTTGTATTACTCTGAGTGCCGACATAATTCCATCTTAGTACCCACTGCACCCTAATAAAGGATGCCTGCCAGTATTCATTCAGTCTAGAATTTCACCCCCAGAGCTTCTTGAAGCTTGCACGCAGACTGCGGATTACAGAGAACAAGATTTACGTTTAAAGATTACAAGATCCTCTTCCGTGGCATGTCATTCATATTCTGCATTCAAGTTTTGCTGTAATGCAGCTCGTCTTGCTGATAAGATCTCGCAGTCGCAGGCCTCGAAATATATTTACTGCCCCTGATGATACGCTGGTGCCTAAATCACGGAGCTCGTAGGAATGTAATCAAAATTTTTTTTGGCTGGCCCCAGTCTCTTCATTTACCATAGCGAAGTTTTTACAGGAATGTCGGTTGCTTTGACGGTCGATATTATCTGTCTATCTAGACAGCATACTTAAAAAGTTCAGTGATCTTGCTAAAAATTACTTGGATAGTCGGTTGGTTGTCACGGTCCAGGCTTTGTTTTGAGTAATAGCATCGCAAAATTCAGTGATAGCATCGCATAATTCAGTAATAGCATCGCAAATTCAGTAATAGCATCTCAAAATTCAGTAGTAGCATCGCAAAATTCAGTAATAGCATCGCGAAAATTCAGTAATAGCATGGCAAAATTCAGTGATAGTATCGCAAAATTCAGTAGTAGCATCGCAAAATTCAGTAATAGCATCGCAAAATTCAGTGATAGTATCGCAAAATTCAGTAATAGCATCGCGAAAATTCAGTAATAGCATCGCAAAATTCAGTGATAGCATGGCAAAATTCAGTGATAGTATGGCAAAATTCAGTGATAGTATCGCAAAATTCAGTAGTAGCATCGCAAAATTCAGTGATAGCATCGCAAAATTCAGTAATAGCATCGCAAAATTCAGTAGTAGCATCGCAAAATTCAGTAATAGCATCGCGAAAATTCAGTAAT
>JACJUY010002482.1:65820-81294 GCA_014220935.1 Platorchestia sp. MABIK | reverse complement strand
GTGGCAAAATTCAGTAGTAACGTGGCAAAATTCAGTAGTAACGAGGCAAAATTCAGTAGAAACGTGGCAAAATTCAGTAGTAACGTGGCAAAATTCAGTAGTAACGTGGCAAAATTCAGTAGTAACGTAGCAAAATTCAGTAGTAACGTGGCAAAATTCAGTAGAAACGTGGCAAAATTCAGTAGTAACGTGGCAAAATTCAGTATTAACGTGGCAAAATTCAGTATTAACGTGGCAAAATTCAGTATTAACGTGGCAAAATTAAACATCTGCTTATAGTATTCGCACATGCCAGTTTTAAATGTTCTTACATGTTGCATTATGAGTACATTCTGCAACAAATGCAGATTTAAGAAGAATATTTCTGAAAATGAGTTCAACGCACAACGTGGTCAAGGAGCCAAAGATGGTCTACACAGTAAAGTTATTAAACTCTGATCATTTAATTGGTTTGTTTGTTTGCTCGTCACCGTCCACAGCTTGTTGCCTGTAATAACATAACTTTTTGTTTCCAGTAATAACTTCACATTTGGCTTCCAGTAATAACATACCATTTTGCTTCGAGTAATAACATCGGGTGAAATTCAAATTCCGTTCAAGTAATGAAGTACGAGCGCGTACGTCCAAAAATTAGGACCGTGCTATTAGTAACAACAAAAGGAACATCTACTTTCATTTGGAATATTGCAGAAAATTCACGAGTTCATCGAGAGAAAGCCACATTTTCCTTGGTCTTACAAATGTTCATTGATAGTTAACTAATTGCTCTAACAAACTACACGTTGAAATGAAGTATCTATATAATATTCTGCTTGTTCCTCCCATAGTAAGTCACTTAGTCCGTCCGTTACGCTCTCATCCTAGTTTGCAGTATCATGGGTACCGAATTCCTGACCTGAGTGTGACATTGACAGATCGCCTTTACATGCATTGATACGTTTGACACTTTATCAGGTTAGCATAGTTTAAGTTATCTTGACGAAATTTTTTCACGGGTCCATGGTTTTTTATGTTTGACATATTATCAGGGTAGCTTTGTTGAGGATAGGATAGTAAAATATGTTAGGTTAGGATGGGTTAGGATAGAATATGTTATGTTAGAATTTGTTAGGTAATGTTGACGGAAATTTTTCATGGGTCCCCCTAGCTAAACGATGACATTGCTTAACTCATTGATTACGACAATTCAAATGATTCAAGATAGGATAGGTTAGTATAGATCAAATAAGGTAAGGATAGAATAGGTAAGGATAGGATAGGTTACGATGGGATCAGTTAGGATGAGATCAGTTAGGATAGGATAGTTTAGGATAGGTTAGGTTAGCATAGGTTAGGTTGTGATGATGATTTTTATACGGGTTCATGTTTTTTTATATTTTACATATTATCAGGATAGCTTTGGTTAGGATAAGATAGGTTAGTATATGTTAGGTTAGCATGGGTTATGTTTGAATTTTTAGGTAATGTTGACCGAATTTTTTCGCGGGTCTACCTAGCTTATTGAAGATATTGTCCGTGGAATTTCCACGAGTCTTGCTAGTTAAGATTATCGTACGATTCCAACTCGCTGTTTTGTAGATGCAATCTGTGTAAATGAAATCTGTTACGATATTCATTTCACAAAAATAATCTTTGTCATCATCTCTTCTACCATTTTTTTCCGAAAATGTTTTTAATCGATAAATAATTATTTTACCCTCGTAATATACATAATAATCAAATCCTTTCTAAGTTGTAAAATAGTTAAAAATCAACAGCTATTGTTAAAACAAACAAAGTTAAACAACAAACGATACTTAAACAAACAATCACTGGTAGTCTAGTGTTTACTAGTTAGTGATTGGGAGCTGAACTAGTGGAGCCAACACATCAATGAAAAGGGAGCGTTTTACCTTCACTTCAGTGAGGTCAATTTTGAGAGTCAATTATAGTCATCATATAACAGTGCAAAAAGAGCAAATTTTTGCAATGTTTGCATTTAAGATATTCAGTAAGGAACTTTCGCGGTGTGTATAAGCGAAGTGCGAGGGAAATATTTAAGAAGGTTGATTCATCTATTTTGAATATGTCTTCAAATAACAATTAAAATATCGATTGAATACGTAGCAGAGTTTTAAATGAACTATTGATCAAATTTGTTATGCGGATTATTGATTGAACCTACGGTGGAATAAAATAGAATAGAATTTGGCCGCAGAAACAAGCCGATCGAGTGGTCTATTTTCACGCTACTTTCTAACTCCTCCACTGTCATGGCGCAAAATCAAGCCGATGGCAGCGGAGAATCACGTTCACATTCAACAGTTTTCACGTATTAGCTTTCGAGCTGTTCAGAAATTTCTTTTATTCTCCTTTTTGATCCTACATTTGAATAAGGTTCACAAATAAAATCAAAAATATATCGTATTAACAAACGTGGTTCCTAAAGATGCGAAATAATTTGTTATTCGAAGTTCTCTGAAATTTCGGTTGACCCTTTTCCTTGAACACATTGGAGGATTTCCAACTCAGTAATAGTCAGAACGATTTTTGAATTGATTCACTGCTCTACTCGAAACAATATTTTCCGATATTAGGTTTCAGACAGTGACAACTTGAACTGGAAGGGAATTTATGGCGTGAGCTATCATAAACTTTTTTGTTAAAAATTATTAGCCGTCAATTGTTGCTTGGTCATTGTCCTCATTGTTGATATGCCCTCTTGGGCCATCATCGTTAACTGAAGCAATGAATATATTTCCAGGCCTCTATTATCTGTCTCGGCAATTTCTTGTGTTCAAGGAAAATGAGTTCATTTAGCTGATAACATCTTTCCCAGCAGAGATAAAGGAGTTCTGGAGACATTTTCGTTCTTTTACGCTGAATTCTAACTATTTTGTTAATCCATCCTTTTAGGGTAGGATTTGTATTGCGTGTTGTGGATGCGGTCGGACTAGTGCCTTAGAGGGATATTACGAGTATAATGACCTTTGAATAGTACTCAAAGTATCTTGCTATGTAACAGAGCACTATGCTTGCATTCGGAATGTTTTTCTACTTGCTTGTCATGCTTGGGATCTTTGGTGGTAGTGATGCAACTATCTCTTCCTTGATTTATTGCTTCGATTGGAGTATCATTCATAATTGGAGTATCATTCATAATTGGAGTATCCATTGTTGATTGGAGTATCCATTGTTGATTGGAGTATCCATTGTTCTAGACTTAAGAAACAATCTTCTGTTGTGTCGATTGTGGTAAATAAATGGTTTAAAATTGTTTGTTTAAATTTGCCTATTATTATTTCCAAAGCGCAATACTAAGCATTTTTCGATTTCATAGCTCATTTTGCGGGTTTCAGTCCACTGGAAAAGCCGGTTGAGGCTTTTTGTGAATAGTGACTCAGACTCCTAGTTGAACGCCCTGCGACATGCAGAGTTTTCTTTCATCCGCGATTTTGTGCATTTTACCAATTGTTTCCATGCCGAGGTCGTTGTTATACAGAAGATGAAGAGGAGGTAGCATAAAACCCTCCGTTGGGAAACCCCTGATGTAGTCGAGATGTCGTTGTAAATCCCTGATGAGACCATAAAAGTCATCAGGGAGCCGTGGCAACCATAATAAAAATGAAAGAGCGAGAGAAGTTACTTTAATCATTAAGGTATATATTCCAATAAAACCTAGTTTCAAACATTCAAGTCAAAGGGCAACATCAGTAGTAATAATTCAGTAAAACGTGGTATAGGGAACAGTGAAAATCCCTGATGTCATCGTGAATCGGTACTCTTCAGTTCCTCTGAACACCTCGGTGGGTTTCCACCTCGGCCATAAGTCATTCGTGTGAGAACTTTATCGAAGGGCTGCTGAAAATTAAGATACATGAGGCTTACGGCATTAGCAATGTCGTAGATTCAATTGACTTCTCAAAAGAAGTCAAGAAGCTTTGTGGAACAGCTCCATTTTTATCCTGGAATTCATGGTGACTGTCTGCAATCAAATTTTGAGCTTTGATATTTTGTTACTCGAATTTAAAGTTATTTTTTCATTGTATTACTGATGACATATTAAAAACTGACGAGATATTAGGCTAATTTGACGATAGTCATTGAGTACTTATTTGATTTTTCCATTAAAATAGGAGTGACATTCGCTCGTTTTCAGTCCTTCGGAACCTGCACGACTGCGAGCGATCAATTGTAGATGTTCGTTGATGGTTCGTTGATAACTTCTGCTCATTCTTCAGGAGTAGGAGAACAAGTCATCATGGGTGGTCGATTTGGATGGGTTCACGGGAGTGAATTCTTTTAGGATTCAGGGTTTACTTTCATCATCTGTTTGGGCGTGAATGTCGAGATTGCTTGCTCCAATGGTATTTTTTCTTGAGTCGTCTTTCATTAACATATTAGTGGAAGCCCTTCAGTCTTTATTTTAGCTCGTGCCGCATCTCTGATTTATTTATTCTGATTTTCAAGTCTGATCATTCGTTTTCCGGTTCTCTGACGATGGGCTTCTGTTTGGTACGTTTCAAGTCTTCCATGGCAATATCGCCTGCCATTCATGAGGCGTCCAACATCCTGAGCAAGTCAGTGAGGGTTGTATGTTGGTTTTAGTTACTTTGTTAGGATTTTCTGCTTTGTGCTGCTTTGTTGCGGTGGAAATTCACTTTTATATCGTGAAGCATAAAAGTTTCCAGCGAGTTATATGAAATGCATTTTGGATTATCCCTTTATATATCGTTATAACAATTGCCTGTGATAGCAAGATCCAACATGAGTTGATCGCCTTATTTAACCATCTTGTTTATGCCGTTTAGTCTGAGGTCTGAGTTTGTGGCAGCGAGGTCTAACATATCATGCAGTGTAGTCGGTTCGAAGACGTGCTGTTCCAGGGAATTTGCGTCAAGAGATCAGTGAACCACAACCAATGTGTCCAATACAGGGTGTCCAAAAAAAAGGTGTCCACTGACCGATGTATGTATAGATGATACTGGAACCATACATCAGAATTAAACTGTTGTACGGTTCCGGTTTCATATATAAATGTTTCGGTCAGTAGATATATTTCTTGTGGACACCCTGTACATGGAGGCATTGCTGCAACCCGCCGTAATCCGCATCACTATAGGGACACCACCACGACCTGATTGTCTTTGGTAATGATGGTCTTTGTTGCGTGTTCTCCACTACTGCTCCTCTAGAGTTATAACTAGGAAGGTTATTATCTTTTGTGATGATCGTGTTTGTTGCGTATTCTCCACTACTGCTCCTCTAGAGTTATAACAAGGGAGGCTATTTCCTTTAGGGATGATGGTGTTTGTTGCGTATTCTCCTCTATTGCTCCTCTCGAGTTATGACCAAAAAGCAAATAAAAAGCGTACCATCTTTTGTGATGATATTTGTTGCGTAATTCAAATATTTATGCTTTTCTTTGCATGAAAGTATTGATACTTTATGATATTTCATATGATAAATTTTTTACATTTTTCAAGTATTAGTACATTTCTTCGCCTGCAACTGCTGATGTTTTAGCGGTTGAGAATTTTCACAGGTCTGTATATTTTCTCCTGTCACCTTTGAAACTTTCACCGATTTGTGTTTTTACACATTTTTCCATAACTACTGAAACTTATACAGCCGTGGATTTTTACATGCATAGATTTTACATACATAGATTTTACAGACATAGATTTTAAATTACATAAATTTTTCCCAGCACTAATGAATTTTTTGACAGTCACTGCTTGAATAATAATAATTATTACACGATGAGCGTAACTATGATACGGCTTCACAACGTCTGAAACATAAGTGGGATAATTTAATCATTTCAAAGATCAATATAGGAGATATATTGTCCGTTACTCCGTTACTTCGGGGCACCTTGGTAACTAAATTTAAAAGAAACTCGTCTGAGCGCTCCGGAATTGTTGTCCATATTCCATAATTGGCATTCCACCATCTAATTACGGCTGTGAAGTTCGTTAGAACTTTTTTTGCGTAGTAAGTTTGCAGTAAATGAAGGCAGTACGTCTCATGGTCTCCTCGTGGGTGCCGCTCCTCACCTACCGCTTCTTCAAGGCCAAATTAACTGCAGTCATGAACTGCATTTGTACTTTTTACTTCAAGGCTGAGTTTTTGATAGGGGCCATTTGAAGGTGGTTTTTATAGGTGCCATTTTGCTCTAAAATTTAGGGACCGACAAACAAAAGTCAAAATGGAAGTTTTTTCGTATGTTTTCATTTTTACCACGCTAAAACTCACAAAACTTGCGTGTTGACGACTTGACATCCTTCTCATTTAATGGATAAACTAATAATCAAGGTTCAAAACGGCATCATAGTCGCAAAAATATCAGTGAAGGTCAGTTAGCCGCGTAACTGAAGTTAAAAACAGACATACTTGATATACCGCAAGTTCGAGCTACCATGGTGAATTGTTGGCGGCTAACAAATTGTTCATCGTTTTTGTTCATCATTTTTCAAATGTAATCTTGAGTTTCATCAAATTCGGCTGATAAAGACATAGGAACATAACAATGGATTGTGGATGAAATTCATGTAGCATTTATCGTAAATTTGGATCAGATGTTGAATAGCGCCATAACCCAGTTAACGAGTCGGTTTGTTCAGCAGAACTGGGCCTGGGTAAGTTTTATTTTCTTGAAAGGACCTCTAGTTTCATAGCCTCTAGTTTCATTCTGTTTAGCTGCGAGGCAGTGGCACAATGATCACAAATCTTGGACAACTGATAAATGAAAGAATGTTTGGCACAACGACCTATTGGTTACATTGCTCTCGTTAGGAATTTAGAGAATTAAAACACAAGTTTATGATCAGGACTGCAAACGTCCAACAAAAGACGTTTCGTGATGATTCGATTACCTAATATGCAGTCTTCAAATTCGCTAAAAGTAACATCACTGGGTGAATTTCTGCGGAGAAATTTTTGACATTTTTAGTAAATTAAGCCACTGCAATGACCAATTCATTTTACCCAGACATTCTCCCATTACTAGGAGATTAAGTTTTTTTTTGGTGTAAATGAATTCATTGACTTGAAAAGTCTAATTGCTTATTTCACATTAGGAGTTTAACTATTTAGAACTATATTCTGTCAGAGTTTCATGTACGTTGGCCTACGATCCGCTTAATGAACGTCAAATATTCTTGAATTTGAACATTTTTTTCCATTTCAGTTACGAGCGAAGAATATCAGTTAAGCCGTCGTTTCCGATGAAGTGATTATGGACGCTCGATTTTCAAGTGATGAGTCCTCGGTTCAATTTCCGGGGATCCCAGCGCGGTGCTTCCTTTCCGTTAAGAAAAGGATGAACTTGGCTTAATTTTCCACTCTTCTCTTATGTCAAAATCTACTCTGAGCCATTGCGTCCTGGTGTTAGTTAAGGATTATTTTAAACATTAATGCGCAAGATTACGTGTATCAACTTGATTGGAAGGGAAAATCATTTTTGAACTTCCTTCTTTTTCAGCCACTTCATCTGCTGACTAACTATGCCATGCACAGCTCGGTAGATGGCGCTATTGGCAGATTAATTTGTAGGGATTTTCTCTTATTTTTGAGTTCCGTTTTCGAAAACGATCCCCTTACCAGGAGTGCCTTCTCTAAAGGTTCTTACTAAGATTGATCATTTTCGAACACATTTGAAAATTATTTTTCAGGCTTTCACTATGATCCCCGCTGAAGCAATTGACTGTTGTTTCAATAAAAAGAGCGCGGCGGCATTCTATATTGCTATTTGTACAAATATTTACACTCTTGACGACTCTAATTCCGCTGCAGAAGAAAGTGGTCATCAAAAATGATAGCCTAGTAATGTGTGAACTAAAATATCTTGTCTTTACTTCATGTGTTTGTGTTGTTTGTCGAAACCTTCGACACTTCTGTAAACAAATCTACGTGTCACATCAGCTACTGTTTGCCGACCTCTAGCGCTTACTTGAACTCTTTCGCTAAAAATGATACTGGACCTATCTTAATGACAGAAATAGTTTTCTGCTAACACCAACCAATGTTCGCTCGTGTATTATGGAAATCAAACATTGAAAATTTAAGTCATCTTCCCCGAGGATATTTCTGGTAACTCTCACATCCTCAATACAATGGGAGGATGCCAGTCTACCATATGTTGTTTTTTATATTCTTATGTATCACGATATTAATATGGATTCTATTGATGTGCAGACTATTTTTCGTAATAACTCCATAGGAGAGTAATTTTAATAACCTTGGTATTGAAAACATGGAACCTTAAGTTTTATGGCCGATCATGAATATAGGCAATTTTCGTTCATTAAACATTTCCATTAAACTCACCTGACAAAACTAAAACCTTCGACTAATATAGTGAAAATAACTTCTTCAAATCAAATTTTGAGTGCGAGATGCTCAGTAAGAATATACAACAATGAAGCGCTTAAAGCATTTTACCTTCAAATCGCCACCGCTTCCCGCGGCGAAAACAAATGTAGCCAGGCCGCTAGCATAGCAACCTTGATGGGGCAGTCAGGGCCGACTTCATTTTCTTCTTCGTTTTCTTTCAGGGTCTCGGCGCAAAAAACGGCGTCAGCTCATTTTCCAGGCATGGAACGCTGTTGTCCTCGAATGGGCTAGTTGCCATAGCGTAACTGCGAGCAAGGAAGTCAGAGTGCACGGTCGGATAGATCTGCTCTCTGAGATAGCCTCATAGTACTCCATGAACCGGCAACAATTCAACGAAATTCCTTGACACTTCAGAAACTGGAGTGTCAGTTTACTTCGCAGGCTCGGTGAAATGTAGTTCAAGTGATAATTAGTGATGTTAAAGTTCCTGTAGACTTTGATCTATGCTACGTCAGTAGATGTTGGGAATATTTGAATTCTCAGTGAATATAGCTATGTTAAATTGATGTTATCGGCGCAGTCAACCATTTTCTGACGACTCACTTGCATGGACAGGATTTATTAGCATCATTTATGAATTTTAGTTTGGTGAAGGCACTGTGAGTTTAAATTGATGACGTTCATTATTGAAAAAAATAGATTGTCTTATTATTGCAATTTTTTTTGAGATGTTAAGATCCAGATAACGTGTTTATCTTGCCCTTATCTAAACGATAAACCACGAACGTAAAACAGCGACAGGGAGAGGGAGGCTGATGAGGTAATTTTGATTTACCTCCAACGACGCTTCAACATGCATATCAGACTGCTCGTTTGCGCTTTTACCTTTCGCTTCAAGTTATAAGTCAGGTAAGCTGCTCCCCAATTCAACTCCCTCTTCTGATTATCTGCATAAGTTTGACCAAAAGACAGTACGTATAAGCCTCAGCAAGAATCCTTCAACTTTTTTGCCTCTGCCCTCCATCTTTGGTGACTGCGTGATTGAAGTATAGCACGCAACACGTGCCCCAATGTCGCTGGGCCCGTTCACTAGAGTAGTCATTGTCACTCCTTTCAAGTTTTTCGAAGGCGTCAAGTCTCCCTGCGTTGCTTACACATCAGTGATGAATAATCTACCACCATAAAAAATATTCCAATTATGCAATACTTCGGTTATAAACCTCATTTTCGAATTAAGCAAAGATAAAAATTAAAGATAATGACTGAAAGCAGCAAGAATGGAATTTCATGAGTAAATCCTCGCGGTCAGTTTCACGGTGTTGAATCAATCTTCAAAAGTGCGCTTAAAATGTAATAATTAAGCAACTCAAATAAATGTCAAGTTCGAATCACAAAAATGACTTCTTGAGTGTCATTTTGATCTCGCATAAGCTCTGAGGGTTATTTTATATTATTGACGGAGTGTCTCAAACTGGTACAAGTAGGGCTAAATTTTATGAAGAGGTTCTCGTCAAGAACTTTTCGGACAGCGCTGAGTCAACCTGACAAAGTCAGATTGTGCTTTTATAAAGAGAACAGCAGATGTCGGGTCTCGAACTCATGTGTTCCAACGCTACTAAAAGAAACTTAGAAACTTAAAACTTTTTGGGGAATCAAGAAATCATAAAATGTTTTTTATTCTAGCGGCTTATTAAAAAACTGGTTCAGGCGCTGAATGCATCGAGTTATAAAAGGAATGTTAATAATTTTAAAACCGTGGTTTTGAAAAACTTTATTGTTTTTCCGACTTCTCCTGGGAGCACTGTACCGAGCCCACGGCAGTGTTCAGCATTATGTTAGGCTTGGTGTTGCCAACTTCTCTTATATGGCTGTGCTGCGACGCTCCAGGATTTGATATCATTAATATTTTCCATGCTTTTTAAAGCCTGTGCGGTGACGGCTGAGAAGCCTCGTCTCAAACCCACCTTTAGGGTGGCATGAAGTGCTGTGTTGTATTGTTAAACTCGTGCAGCTTCGTTTATTATTGCAGTACTTCATCTTGCGAACTGTCGAATTATTTTGTTTTTCGAGACGTGTGCCCAAAAGACACAGCAGAGCGCATGGAAATAGCACATTACACACATGAAAAGTGACTTTTATAGCCTTGATGGCAGCTTTACTAATTTTCATGGACTTTCCTTCAACTTTGAGTTTGTGCGACCTATCTCTCTAAGTTTCTTAAGTTATCATAACGCCATCTTTTCCGTTCTCCCACATAATCATTCAAAGATTTGTGAAAGACGTCATGGCGTATAATTACCTTGTATCGGGTTTCCGTCTCTCTTAACCAAACTTGATCGACCATCTTGTATCCAAACAATTCGATCAGATGTTCATATGGGTGATCACAGCTAAATTACGATCCTGTGGCATGGTTCCGTTCATTTCTTAATCACGGGAGAAGGTGCGCAGCGCTATTTTCCTTACATTTCCTTGCCTCTGATCGAGCTACTGCTGTCTCATTCCAGCCATCCCTTGTTAGAAGGGAGATAATGTTCGAATTTTACCGAGCTCTGTCTCAGAAAATTGATTTGAGAGTTGCTTAATTTTTATTGGTTTTAATAATAGTACAATAATTTAAATGTTTTCTCTCCATCTCCCTATGTAAGAAACGCATCTAGAATGTTTTTAATAGTTACGGTTACCATTTTTCGGGTTAGCAAACTTTATGAAGCTGTTTATCCGCCAGAAATTTGCAATCGAGTGTAAACCTAAACTTTCTGAATTAAGGTTGCCTTTATGCTTGAGAATTCAGTTTTCAACGTTATTGTTCGTTTTGTCCTCTGTTTCGACAGGCCTAAATTTTCGTTTTTGTTCAAGTATGGTGGATGGCGACGGCTGCAAATTATATATTTCATACTATTTGTTATAATATTTTATTAATATTATATTTCATATTGGAAGCAAATTTTGTTTAATAATTTTGCTTGTTTCGTCCTGTATGTGTTTGTCAGTCCGTTCATTACGCTTGGTTCGTAAAGCAGTATGATAGTTACAGTTTACTGTGGCTAGGTAGATGGGAAATTCCTGTTTTGAGTAGGCGTGGTGGATGTGGTGGGATGTGCCTCCCTGTTGTGTTGTGGTGTGCCTCCCTGTTGTGTTGTGGTGTGCCTCCCTGTTGTGTTGTGGTGTGCCTCCCTGTTGTGTTGTGGTGTGCCTCCCTGTTGTGTTGTGGTGTGCCTCCCTGTTGTGTTGGGGTGTGCCTCCCTGTTGTGTTGTGGTGTGCCTCCCTGTTGTGTTGTGGTGATCCTCCCTGTTCTGTTGCGACACCCCGACGGATTTCCACATTTCTCTCTGCGGTGACGGCCCCCAGAATTTCTCGCTGTCGCATCATGCCGCTGTGCTCTTCACACAGCCGGGGCACTGCAGCGTCGACAACTTCCCAGACCTTGCGAGGGAAACGTGGACGAACCGTCAACTTGCAATGTAGGAGTTAAACGTATTACTCGCTCCAGTCGGAAATATTTGCAACACGAGGAAAAAATTCTCTGCATTTTAGTATTTTCAAACGAACTTCTGAATTCAGTACAATAAATGGTCGTGCACAGTGTGTTGAACTAATATTTTAACCTTCAATAACTAAGAGAGTAAAAGTTAATTTGATTTTGTCTTTTTCCTCTTTCAGGTAATATTTAAAGGTTCTTAAATCACCCGCAGGCTATGGGAAGTATAGATGATCCTAATAGAAAGTGCACATATAACCGACAGACAAAAGATTTGATAGATTCTGAGAAAAGAGCAGTATTTTCTGAGCAGAGATCTGCAGCCCCTTGGCTATTTCAATCCAATTCCTTCAACATCAAAAAGCATCACGTAACGTTGGTTAATTAATTGGAGCAGAGACATGACAGATAGCTTTGAGGAATTACGGAGATCAATATTGAACATTCTCCTTACTTTGCAGCAGTCAATGGAACATTATTCTGGCCGGCGGGGGCAACAGTTACAGGTTTCAACTTCTGTCGTAAGGACAGCTAGAAAGAAAAGGAATTCTTCCCAATTCAATTCTGGTCTCAGAAAAATTGAAGAATAAAATAACAAGTATTCAGTAAATGTAGTGGCGAATGAGTTTCTTCAGTTGATACATTATCAATTTCATGTATTTGCCTTTTGTTATTTATCTTGTTAAAGGATTTTTATTGCTGCTTATACACTATCAATTTCATGCACTGAATGACAGCTTATCTTTTTGTTCCAACCGGTAGTTTTGCGAGTATCTGTTCTGAAGGCTTACATTATTTTGGAGCAAATACATAGTTCGAACCAATTTCAATATTGCTTTGGACCAACTATTTCCGACGGGAGGGAGTATTATTTAACTACTTTCGCTAGAGTTGGAAAAGCTCAGTAAGAACATTGCATGTTCGATGCCTAAATATTACTTCTGCTACTTTAAACCCAATAATGTTTTACTTTCTGTCTTAGAATAAATTCCCTTGAACCCATTACAAACTTGACCCTGAAGCATATTTAACTCATAGCACACTGAATGATTTTTCTAAATTTTTTTGCGTTCTAATCTCTAAAGTTGAAATACTAGAAGTGTAAATTTCATTTCTTTACTGGTCTAAGCAGAAGTGAATATGATTGAGATTAGTTTCTAGCTTAATTTGACTCGCTTAATAATCTCGTTAGGGGAGTTACAGAATACGTTCTGTCGGTGAGTTTCCCTTTCAATGAACTTTTTAAAATAAAGGACAGCTAAGAGTTGCGTTTCTTTCCTGTTGTTGCCTGCATGAGTAAGGAGTTGAGTGTTGAGATGTTTAGTTATCGCCACACCTGCCTTGAAGTTTAGTTTAGGATGCGACTATTGGCACTTCGGAACTTTTCTCGCTGTTAATTGGGCTCTAATAAACCCATGATCAATGCCACCGGCAGCTAAAACATCGCTTAAACAATGAACTTGTCTGAAAATTAAACGTCTGAGCATGTCATCACGAAACGCTCCGTCTAAAAACAAATCAGAAAATTAGACTGGGAAAAATGCATGAAATTACCAGTCTTTGTCAGAACATTAACAAGCGTGAGAGGGTCTATTTTCATTTGAAGTGAGTTTGTGAACTGAAATAACATTCGTATTGTCCCAGATCAGAATGTATCAGGATGACCTTATTTTACAAATCGTGCAATGAAAACGATGATTTCATTCATTCAGATTTTGGCTGGGTTCATCATATACTGATGTAACATTCTCGCCGATGAAGGATAGCTCTCTTTCCCTGTCCGCACTTCCGCGGTTACGCTAAATCGGCAATTAGTCAATTACCAACGTTACCCAACTCAGTCTAACAAGATTTAGAATAGGGATGTTCTTATCCGTCTTAGGGCATTTTCATCCATGATATAATGGCAGTAAATAATCTTTTCCATAATTTTGCTTGTTTCGTCCTGTATGTGTTTGTAAGTCCTTTCATTGCGTTTCGTCCGTTCGTTACGGTTAAATGCAAATAGGTAGATAGGAAATTCATGATTTGTTCACAATTTGTTAGATTAGGTTTAATAAAAGTTAAGATAGGCAAGGATAAATCATTTCCCAAGAAATGATAGGATAGGATACGCCATGTTGTAGTGAGATAAGTTAGATTAGGTTAGAACGTTCTGCTAGATTAGATTATGTTAGGATGTGTTTGGGTAAGTTAGCTTATTCAAGTTTGAAAAACATCCGTGAAGTTTTCACGAGTACAGCAAACAGAACTATATTTTTGAGAGATGAATGTCTACGGGTCCGGCTATTTGTTACCTTCTTGAAATGCACTCTTGGGAATAGGCCTACTTATAGATGCCTCTACAATAATCACCAGAAGTCAACATACGGAAGAAATATGACCGGGCCTTAGGCTCTGCGTTGACATTATCAGGTTTTTATCTCTCGTAACATTCTTTGACTCGCGCGCTTAAAAGCTCATTAAACTTTTTTTCTGAGCTCTAAACCTGAGGCTGGCCGTGAAGAAATAGTTCATTTTAAAATCAATTTGTTTTCTAGTGATTTCTTACCTTCCGTTGGATTTCATTTAGATAACAATCACCTGCACCCAGTTTTAAACATTACATGTAAAAGAAAAAGCGACCACTGCTGGATTGGGAGAGTTGACAGTAATTTTTTACGTTCACTCTTGGTATCAGTCGACGAACACCTGTATATAATATCTTTTGTTTGCATATTTGAACGTCCGTATCTAGCATATCCCTGTCATTAGCTGTCAAGGAAATACAGTAATTTCTTGGCTACGGGCTTCACCCAAATAAACACGTTTTATCTTTATCAATGAAAGTAGTCGAAATAAACATCCTCATTACGAAAAAAGAGTCAGTGGTCAAGTAATTGGCATTTCAACGAAAATATATTTGATGAGATTCACCGTTTAGTATATTTAAATTTTTTTTCGCATCGGTTTCGTATCCTGGTTACAGGTGTTTCAGTAAAGATCTTGTAAGTGAACGATCAGAATATGAGAACAAACAAAATTTAATTCTCACTTAGTATGCATTAGTCATCGTAAATAGCGGTGTGGGCCTTAGAAGTAGCAGAAAATCTATTAAAATGACACAGTTGCTCCTCTGTGTTATGTTTTCATTAATCACAAAAAAACTGGGAGGCCATATCATTGTTACGGTCAAATGTCGGTAGGCAACTATAATAGGTGGGTCTTTCTTTCTTTCTTATTTTTTACCTCTATAACGCATTACATGCTAACTAGATTGGTAGTGTGTAAGTTGTTCACGTGCTCTATGTAGTAACTGGTAACTATATTACCCTGTTTTTCTATCAATACACGATGATTTCATTTCACCTCACATCTTACCTTGCTCATGTGGAGTTTTATGTTGATTCATTTATTTTCCAGCCTTATTAGTTTTCCACCTTAATTACGTGCTTTATCGAACCGGATGGAGTGCTGTACACTAGTATTTAGTGAAGACATGCTATACACGTATTGCGATCTGATAACCTAGTTTGTACGCGTACTCACTATACTGCTTCATTGTTAACTTTGCCACTGTGGACACTGCCCTCACAATTGATTTGGGCAAAACTCAACCCCCAGATTTCTGTCATGAGATGCAGGCAAAGTTCAATTTCATATCACAGACTATCTAAATCTTCCACAGTTATGTGAG
>JACJUY010002482.1:7807-65360 GCA_014220935.1 Platorchestia sp. MABIK | reverse complement strand
TCCAGTACGCATTTAATCTCGTATTGCTGATAAGGCTTTCTATGGGTGTGTATTTAACCAGTAATATTTCCTACTTGTGTACATTCTTCGGCAACAAAAAAAAAGTATCAATAATGTTCGTTCATCCACGTGCTGCATTCAATAAGATTGGAACAGTAACATAAGCATTACTTTCTGATTACTTGCAGTACTGCAAATGGGGTCTCTGTTGCAAAGACTTAGCACCTCTCGAGTTTTCCAATATAGATCTATTGAGCGCAGTTACTAATAATATCAATCTAAAAATACATCTTTAAACATTTCAAAACCCGGGATTGGATTAGTTTGAACCTAAAGTTGTTTTATACGAACGTTGTTGGAATTTTTAAGTTTGGAGTTGTTTGTTCATCGCTGATTGGTCTTCAGCAAATAAGAAAATTGAATAAGCAGTAGTAAAAAATTGAAATATATACCCATGTGAAGATTGGAAATTGCGAGTAACTTGTACAATATTTTTTCCTTCACAAAAACGCTAGGAGGAAAGACAAACAATTGAAATAAAAATTCTAAACAGATTGAAGGCAAATTTCAAAAATTTTTCTGATGCTCATGATAACATAAGTATATTTTCAAAGCATCGGGAAGCTCGATGATAAAAACTATTATGAAAGCATTTGAAATAATGTGCACTTGAATGTATTTTATTTGGGGTAAAATCCGATTATTCAAACTTGAATGTCATTAATTTGGAGTAGAATCTAGTTAATTTAAACTTGAGTTAGATTAATTTCAACTTAAGTTAGCTGAATTTGAGCTTGAGCATTGTGAATTTGAACATGAGTATGGAGAATTTGAACTTGAGTAATGTGAGTTTGAACTTGAGTATGGTCAATTTAATTATGATTTTAATCAATTTGACGTTAAAAAAGTTGTAGTTACATTCCAAAAGCATGAATGATCAGGTATGACGGTGTAGAACCTAAATTTATCACAAGTTACAAGTCAATTCAAATTATCCTTTTAAAGAAGTACACACTCCAAAATTATTTTTCCTCACTGTATTCATTTAAATTTCAATGTTTAATAAGTACAACACAATAATTTTCGGGAAGAGATTTTAAGCCAATCTTAACTCATGATAAAAAATTGGTTCCTGCCTAGACTAGCCCTAGGGAGAGCGAGAAGGAGCCGCATCGTGCACCGCAACGATAGGGACGGCGGTGAGAGATAACGCGGTCCTTCAACAGGGATCTGGTTTTGTGCTTCGTAAGCTTAGGAACAAATATTTCTTGTAGAACGACACGGCAGTATGCAAAACCTCTGAAGGTAAAGACGAGGCTTTATTTTTATTAAGCTGTTGCATATCATCTTGTACATTGGCGTTTCACATACCGATCTGGTTTTGTGCTTCGTTAACTTCAGGAAGAAATATTTCTTGTAGAACGACATGGTAGTATGCAAAACTTCTGAAAGTTAAGAAGAGGCTTTATTTTATTAAACTGTTGCATATCATCTTGGACATTGGAATTTCAGTTACCTATCAAAAACTCCTAAGAGGCTTTTTTTCATTGAACTCTTTCATTTAATTTTGTTCATTGGTATTTCAATTGCGTTTCAATAAACTCCAGGACGCAGTGACGGTTGCCCCAAGTCGAGCTGGTGCTCATTTCAAAAACCTAAGTTGAGGAGGGAACTGTGGTTAACTCACTTCTTTTTCCCAATTGGTAAAAGCACCGGGATCTGCTGAGTTTTGAATTCTTGAACCCTGTACACGAAGAGCGAGCGTTCCTGTAACCTGCAAGCCACAGTAGCATTCGCCGTTGCCTTATTTGATGACCCCGGAGCCACGATATAACGCTCCACAGTTTTGGGTTACAGATGTTTTGAAAGTGGGAGAAACGGCGGCCCGCATCGATACTAAAGTTGTCATGGCCAGCTTTGTTGAAGACTTATAATCTTATTAAAATTGCCCTTTCAGAATCCCTCAAACATTGCATCCAAACATAATAAATGTTAGTTTTCTCCTCTTCCAATCTCGCGCACGATATAAATAGCCCTCTTGACGTCTTAAAATCACAAATCACCTAAAAAATTTGGCCCACTTAATAGATGACTCATACATAAACTTGATCAATACTATACAAAAACACAGGTTAGAATTCATTCATTTATACACTTCCCTTCTTCCTATGAATCCGAAGCTATTGAGCGAACTATCTGAATGGCGTTTTACGAGTTGATACCTGAGCTTTAAGTAATGGCTACAACTATCTCTTATGGATTTCAAATCAATCTGTATTACAATTAAGTCGATCAATTTTTTGAAAAAATAGTTTATAAAACTAAGAAGAGTGAAGGATCTGGGTACTTTGTCGAGCATTGGCAAACGCAATATTTTCATCTGGCTGCATTCACTGGCTTGTCTCTAACTCTCGAGCATGCTCACTATGAGAAAATAAAATCTTCTTTGTAGAAGAGATTCATTAAGTAAATTCTTTGCTAAGAAGAGATGTTAATTTCACCTTGATCAATTTACACTGGTACAGAGCACAGATACTCTATCAGGCCACAAAATGAATCAGAAGTTGAAAAAGACAAACGCGATCAGAGTTATTCCAATGTGTTATTTATATAATTGATTTACCATATCGGACATATTGTGATACCGTCATTATTTTTATACTGCGCCTTGCACAGCTGCAGAGCTCTCTTTCTAGTCCAGGTTCCCTGCTTGGATATCATCAAAAGTTGCGCGCAGTCGAGACTTGTGTGGTATTTTTAGCCCAGGAGCTGCCCGTCCAGGTGTTTTTGAGGCATCCTCCCAAGTGCAGGAGATCGCTGCGCCGGATCATTCCGGTTTATAGATAAAGTCGCCAGCGCCACATGTGCTTTGAGTGCCTTAAGTTCTAAACTGGTTCACTGTCGAGTCTTGGATAAAACACCCAATTAATTACATTTTAACATATTTTCAATCGTGAAAAAAACTTGAGGTCAATTTCAAGTATTGTGTCGATTACTCTTCGTAACTTGAAAGTAGATCCTTTCCCTAGAATGCTGGAATATAAGGATTGTAGAAAAGGCTGCAATGTTCTAGACACACGCATGCCGATGATGGCAGTAAAGTAATTCATGCGCAGTATTTAGGCCAAGTTTTACGCCGTATTAAATTATGTCGTCAAGGACCAATAGTTCAAACAGCGCAGATGTTGGCATGAGCTCAAACTCCAGCACGGTGTGTTGGAATATCATGCTTGAAGAATAGTTGCAACAGCATGTCGCTCCTCGGCACCTCGATAACAACCTCCGGTAAAAAAGCGGTTGAGGTACCGAGAATAAAAGAGCATGAGATACTGCAAAAATAGCTACAAAGAAGGGTGCGGCTGGTCAGTATAGCAGTACAGCTGCAGCATGGGATTATTAGCAATAAAAAATGGTGCCTTTGATCTATGAAAAATTTAAGATTAATATTTTGTGTAGGTAGAGACAAACGAGATATCGTTTTGGGGGATTTTCATTTTCATTTTTTATATGGGGGAGAAATATGTACGAATACGAGAACAGTTAAATCGCATTAGATGTTGACTTGTGTAAACGTAAAGATGTATTTAGCTTGTCTATACTTCTAAGGCATCGTGTAAAGTAATTTTATTTTTTGGTGAGCAGATATTTATGCACTGTGATTAAAAGTAAATGAGTATTTTACTTCAATTTCAATGCTCACTATTTTGTATCGTAGATTGAAATACGTTAAGTTGGTTAGAAAATAAAATACTTTCCTGTATTTACTACTGTTGGGAGTAATTGTCTTTTTGAATGACTTTTGCTTACAAAATTTAACCCTCGTATTTATTGAACATTGTTTTCAATTACATTTGAGTCTTTATTTATTTATTTAAACAGGAATGTTTCACCACAGTTTTTAGAGCCTTTCTTAATCAGCGTTAGATATATGTCTTTTTGCTTTTAACCAAGAAATGTGGTATGTCCCTGTTTTTACTAAGTATTTCGACGTACAGTATCAAGTACGGTTCTTTTTTCCCGTATATTGCACTACAACATCTGACATCTATTTTTACTAAGCACTTTAACTTCGAAACTTGATAGCTATCTTCGTTGTTTCGAGTAAAAAAACTTGAAGTTGTATCAAAATGCAGATTTTCTTGTCCAAATTTCTCCGCAATAACCGGTACAACTGAAGCGCCTTCGTTCAATAGGCGTTACTTAACGGTGTAGCCTAGATCGGTCGATTTCGTAATTGACGAGCAAATTCAAATGTAAAAAAATGAATCGTGAAATTTTTCCCAAGAAAATACGAAATGGGCTAAATCAGTTACACAGAATGTCCAACAAAAACCGGACCGGACTTTCAATTATTATAGCTCTTAGGTTATTGTTGACAACTGATTTCTGTAAATATTGTATATATACAGAAATAAACATTTATGTAAATATACAATTCTGTATTCTGTATTCAGTAATTCTGCATTAATAAATATATCTCACTTCACACAAGAAATTGTATTTTGTTAGCGAGTACAGAATTGTTTCAGTTCCATTTTTGAGAAAGTAACTGAGAGTAAATTTGCTCTGGGAAACGAAAAAACAAACAAATTTATCTCAAACTGAAATATTTTGTCACCAAAAGAACATATTATTTATCAAAAAGTACAAAACAATTTATCAAAGGTACAAATCAATAGCATGGCAAAAAACTCCAATTTTAAGGTGTGAAGGAGAGAAATATTTCTTCACAACGTGGAAATGAACATGGAAATGAGCAAAAGTGAAATCGTCTCCAAGATACATTGGAAGAAAAATAAATCATTTCATTTTAATTGAATGAGTTATTTCATTTTGATTCCAATGAATTTTTTTCTGCCTCCCGATTTGGTACAGAATGTTCGCTACAGGAGCAAATGTTCTCTGAGTTACTTTCTTAAAAATGGTACTGTAACAATTCTGTGCATGCCAACCAAATAAAATTTTTTTGTGTGACGAGAAAAATATTCAGTAAACACTGTGGTCTTTACAGGAATCAATTTTCAACAATAACTTAAGAGCTAAAATAGTTTAAAGTTCAGTCCGTTTTTTTACTGGACACCCTGTTCATTAGTTGCAAGGTAATACATAAACACAATTTGCCTGTGTGTAATTAAATTTTTATCAAGCTAGCCTCCAATAAAAAAATCACATTGCGGAAGATGCTTTACCTACACAAAGCATTTAAAGTTGGCTTAAAATCTAAGCAATAAGTTTCTACTAATTTTCAATTCATGTACTTCGAATATTTAAAAGAAGTATATTCAAAGCATCATTGGACTTACATACTAGAGAACCTAAAATCAACCACAGCAGATACCGCTTGGTTGCGAGTCGTCTTTATCTAAAGATTTTCCTGGCCTGCCATTAACCTGTTTTGGATCCGCCTCCTTCTGCAGCCAAGCGCACCTCCGTCCTCTAACTTCCCCATACTTTTATGCGTCGAAGTTTCCTAGAATGAATCGAAGTCAAATGTGCGTAAGCATTCAATCTAGTTGTGCTGCTTCCCACAAACCATGTTAAACTTTGCGTTATGGTTAGCTCTTAGTTGAACTTTGATCTTCTGTTAAAAAATGAAATTAGGGTTCTCACTTTTTGCATGAATGCTACAACATAACACTTTTGAATGAAATTCTTGCTGACTGTTACTTGGTAATGGTTGGCAAGATGTCTAAAGTACTTTACATGTGTATGGAAACATCTAAGTTTTTGTGGTGAAACTCCCCAGGTACATTAGTACTTGTGGAGGCACCCTCGTGAGAGCCAACTCCAGAAGGCAGTTTCAAGCCCCGCCCACTCGCGCCCCGGTGTATAAAAGTGGTTGCCTTCAGATCGTTGTTCTTAAACAAGTCCTAACAGTCGTAACAGTGACACAGTTCAAGCGCTGAGAAAGTTTGCATTTGTTCTCGTAGTTTTCTACTCGTCAAAAAAGTGGAAAAACGATTTTCGGTTGCTGAATAAATCACTTCCGTCAACATCGCAAGCGAAAGTTTGTTAAAACAGTAAAGTGGTCAATTGAATTCCGTCTGTTTGTGTTTGAACTTCAACCAATGCTCGATCATTCAAGAATCGACGCACAGACAAAGTTTTGGGAAATTACAGCTTTGTTTCGGTGTTATGTTAATCGAGGAAATGTCATTGCTGCACTTCCGTTACCCTGTCATTGTTAACTATTTTTGCCCGTCATACGAGACTGAGAGTCCTACATTGTTTACTCTCCGGGATTATATAACTTTCAATTGTATCTGTAATATTCATTCATAATTTTAAACTAGAATTCAACGTATATTTATGTATTTCGTCAAAGAACTCTAGAAGTTTAAGAAAGACTTGCTTGATTATTGTGAGTGGGATCGGTTATTTTTCACCGATTCAAGCGTCCAAGTGATCAACTCTACTGTCTACCTCGTATTTTGAAAAGAAGAAATCATATCGACAATGATTGAATGGGGTGCTGGATTAGCTGGAGGTGAGTAACTCTATTTTTTCACCTTGAATTTAACTACGTTATCAAACAGTGAGTAATCTTTTTTATGCAATTTCTGGCATTCGTTGAGGTTGGAATTTGTTCCCATTGGTTAACGGCGGCACTGTTGCAACGTTGCTTTTATACAGGATGGGTTTCAAGGCCTAAGCTCATATATCAAACTGCAATAACATAATAATTAAGTCAATTTTTTTTGTGTGGTTTCTATGGTAGAAAGCAGAAGTGTATCAGCGGTAACCCACGAAATTGGTTCATTTAATTACTTTCGCACTGCCTTTTATATCAGATTAGGTTTTTGTGGTCCATCCTGTACAGCAGAAATACGAATACCTGGTAATATTTTCTACAGATTTTTCCGTATTATTGATTCAAAAGATATTGCATTGCAACGTTCATTTTTATTCGTTTTGATATGAGACTTTTGAACAAGATATCTAAAAGTTACTGTACGCCTTCCGTTTCATTGATTGGGGTTTGAAAGTCGATGCTTCTTGAAAATGTTAGAGAAAAGAATTAAAATTTTACCCCGAGACCGTTGTGTTTCTTAAGATTCACTGAAATTATATTTTGGCCGCTCAAAGCTGACACGGAGCTATCAAATCCTTAGAACTGCGTCTCAAAAGTGGCGGAGACTTCAATGCAAAATAAAGAATGATCCGAAACTCAGCGACATCGCAATTGAGCGGGTATTCCCCACCATGCTGCACGCATGTGATTCTTTCATGAGGATGTAAAATAATACACGTATGGATTTGTGAATTCTTTTCTCTCTCTCTCTCTGTACATTGATAATCATTTAAACTTACATGACCTTTGAACTCCCACTTTCTCATACATTCTTTTCATGACGTTTAACTGTACTCATCAAAAGAGCATTTCGAAAGGTTTTGAATAATTAAATTTTTTTAAACAGTCGCTTACTCTACAGATTTTGTTTTTGCTATTTAATTGCGTTCTATGCTAAAATTCGTGATTTCATTAGGTGTGTTCTAGTTGAGTCGGCTGTCTCACATTTAGCCCATGAACACAAACACATTCCCCTTGTTCCTGTAAGCAATGTTCAGCTTGATACCAAAAAGCTTCAAGTTAAAAACCACTAACTAAATTAGATTCATGTCTCTATTACGAACAAATCTCACAATGGAAGTTAAGGGTTAATTTTTGTCGACTTATATTTTTCTACCAAGAAACTTAGCTATTGATGTTTGAGTCCCCTCTGTGTGACACACGTTACGTACTCCTGATGTAGATGCCGTGTGCAATATTGTTTTAGGAAGTATTTACAAATACAATCATTAATGGGCGTTGTTCTATTCCCACCTGTAACTCACAAGCGTAATTATTCTGTCATTTAAAATTCAGGCACACAATTACTCCGCCACTTAAAATTCCGGTCGTAATTACATCGTCACTTGTTGTTTACAGGCGTGATTACATTGTTCCTTAAAATTTACGGCTGTCATAAAAAGTCACTTAAAATTCTGGGGCGTAATTACTTTGTCGCTTGAAATTCAGAGGTGTGATTACTTTGCCACATCAGGGGCGTTATTACTTTGCCACCCATAGTTCGCGGGTGGGATAACTTTGTCACTCTTGAAATTCAATACCGTCACAACTACGTCACCTGAAATTCTCGGGTGTAATAGTCACTTATAATTTACAACCGTAATTCTTGTTTCACCTACAATTTACGAGCATTTTTCTCAGGTAACATGAAATAAAAATAGCGCAATTGGTACTTCTCTTATAATTTACATTTGTAACTTAAAACTAGTAGTGGCTCAGGGACTGCCTGGACCAACGACTCTACCAGGCAGAATTATGCGCAGTAAAACAGGTCTTTAAAATTGATCGATAGGTCACCAGGACATCCAAAGATCTCAGACTCTTGACTTTTAACATGCGAAGTAGAATGCCTGCCTTTTGATTGTCCCTAGAAAGCCATTAATTATTAATGAGCATGTCTCTCATTTCATATTCAGCTTTCGTATAAGAACTGTGCGTACGCCGATGGGTGAATTTTTATGTCTCCAACTACATTCTAATGCCTTACGCCAGTTCTAACAGTCAAAAATAAATAAATAGTTTTAGGCTCAGTCAAGCATTACGATATCTGCACACCCCCCAAAAAAACGTACTCGCACATTTTAAGGGGCTAAAATTAAAGTCACAACACTCGTGTAATTTGATGTGTGCCCGTCAGCCAGTCTCGTTCTTCCTCTTAAGCACCAGCGGGAGTTTTGACCCAAATTTTCTCGCCAATCTCACAGATACGTTTTTTTGGTTAATAAAATATCTCTTCATCATTAGAAATTCTGGATTTCATCCTCGTAATTTATTGTTGATTAGTTGTCAAGATGCGTTTGCATAAGTGAGCAAATAAACCATAGCGTGATGCAAAGAGGAACTGGAAATTTGGTTCACTAGCGTGCTTGTTAAAGCAAACCGGACAACTCAAAATAAATTCAGGGGCCACCGTTGCTGAGATCTCAGTGACTTCTTGCTAGCAGAAGACAGTGGAACTTTCCGCAGTCGAAGACCCCACGCAGACGGATACCTGGAATACATTGCCTGGTCAGAAAAAGAGAGAGGCCAAAGTCTAAGCTCGTTGGAAAAGACTTTTAGAAAATGTAGCTATTTTTAAAGCGCCTGTGATTGGTTAGGTGGGGGGTTGTTGAAGGTGTGGCTTGATTCTGATTGGCTCGAGCAGCCTGGAAGACCACGCTGAGCCTGCATGGAAGCACGACTTGATCTCTGGCTGGGGCGCAACAGGCTGGACCGCCAGCCTCTTGTTTGGATCGGTGGCCTTAGACTTGCAAAATCCCTTTGTTCAGTTCTCAGCAAAACGTTTTAGAATCCTTTCATGAATAGTTAGCATTTGGAAAATTAAAGCATCTGCATACTAAACATCATGACTGTATTTTTCATCTTTTATCTTATCAGCTTCCTATTACCTGTTGATTTGGTTGTGGGGTACAGAACGATTGCACAGAATGGAAATGCAACATTCTTTGGGCAAACCATGGAATAATTGCACAATCAAGATCAAATTTGATAGCTCCTTCCGCTTCATTTGCTAGAACATATTTACGATCATCAATTTTAAGCATCTTTCACTCGCCTGCACATGCAACTAGAATGTTAAAATCGCATACCTTCAATTCCGTGATTTTTGTCCAACAACATTCGAGGAACCCTAAGTTGAGTTTAACCTTTAATCCTAGCTAACGCACCTATTTTTGCCAGGGTTATCCAAAAACTAAACTAGTATTTAACAAATTTCAATCACAGTTTGTTGGCCGTTAAAAATCTGTCACAGCTCCTTTTCCAACTAACACGTGTTTTGCACTCTCTTAGAGTTCTCAAGGCTGCAGCGCTCATTGGGTAAATTTTTGAGCTTCAATCGAAGGCTATGCTCTCATTGGCTAGATATCCATAAGCCCCAAATTGTCCAAGCGTGTCCACCTTGTGGTCATTGCATGGAAGGAACTTTCCACGGTCGCTTCAGGTCGACGTTCCTCTAACTCCAGCATTCGTGGTATCATTTCAACGAGCCAGATTTCTGCCTCTGGTTGGTCTTCCAAGTATGATTGTTTAGCGCAAACCTAAACTTCTTTTAGGGAGAAAATCAGTGCACATTGTTCCTTTGATAGATTTCTTTTGTTTTGGAAACTCTTCAGTTTGATTTTACAATAGTGATATTATGAACTCTCACTTGCATATAGATCCGACTCATACAGGGGTGTGAAGCTTACGTGAGACTGAGACATGAGTTCTTGAGTTTGATTATTTCATTTCTGCTCTTCTTTTCGTCTTCGTTTATTCCACTTCATGTGTCAAAGAAAATATGTACCTTTGAAAGTCGATCACGTGCATTTGCTGTATGATAAGACAACGACAAACTACGCCTGCACTTCGATAAACATCAGTGAAGAATAATGAAACTAAGAATGTTGACCCAAAAGGAAAACAATTGACTTCGATTCTCTACTGTCAATACAATTTCAAATATTGACCTACAACAAGTACTAATTTTGAATTTTTTCGACAGGATGTGCCGGTGTCGCAGTAGGGCATCCCTTCGACACAGTCAAGGTGAGATATGATAAAATGTTGGACTTATTCCACCATAGTCATATTGAGTTATTTTGTTCTGTAAAAACCGTTAGAATAATAAGAAATTTTCTTTAGTTTCGAGGCATGGTTCTCGTCGAACATTTTTGACTTTCATGCTTTGTGAACTTCGGCAATAATTTGTTCATCTTGTGCATATCTGACTGAGAAATATTGAGATTGTTCTTTTTGAACTCTCTATAGCTGTGTTTTGATGTAATCTACGATTAATTAAAATGAGGGTAATTTTTGAGGTTTTAAAATCAGGTGAAATGAGGTGTAATCTTGAAATTATACGTTTTTATTAATTAGCTGAACTTTATGTTCATGGGAAAAAATACAAACAATTAAGTTTATAAGGGCAAGTAATTTACGAGCAAAGCACATGTTATTCTCCTCAATAGAATAAAATCTGATTGTTTTACACATAACCTTTCACTATGGAGGCATCCACATTCAAAGCGACTGACCTGTCAACCAATCCAAGCCTTGGCTAGCAACGATCTATTTTTAGCAACTGACATCTGCTGTCGTTTACATTTTTTCTGGCGAGCATAAAAACATAAAATTCGCTCCCAGTCCGAGCTCAGGCCATCCACACAGCGCATGGTTTCAAATATTCGTACGCGTGGATTCAGGAAACACAGCATTTATGATGGTTAGCGCTGCATGCATGATCACGTGGGTTAGAAATGCTGCGATGGTGGCTCAGCTCTTGGGTCCCTGGCTTGTAAGCTTCGGGGTGCCGTGAAGCTGCAAAAACCTGCTCGATTGGATGTTTTGTCGAAACTCGTTCTAGCGTTCCTGCTCCAACGCCTGTCTCTGAGCGAATATTCCCTAGCCGTTCAACTCTCGGCTAAAAATACCGACTGTAGTCGAGCAGACGAATCGAGAGGATATTATGGAATGAATACGATACTATGTTCAGGGTCCTAAACATAAATGCAGCTGCTGAACCGCGGCAGGGTTTTCAACTGTGTGCCATTATGAAATAATGGTACACAGAATAAAGAAATAATGGTAATGAAATAATGATCACTGAAATACCGATAGCCATTGATTATTTACCTGGGAATAATTTTAACTCGAGAAGGAGCTCTTCTGTAATTTCACGAGCACTTGAGCGGTGCTTTCATTCAAATTTGAGTAATTATCTTCTAAAATAGCTTACTTTTATGTTTTGTGTACGTTTGGTGAAGCGTCTGAGTAATACATATCCTAAGGTTTGTTCAAAGCCATTAGTTTTTACAATTTCATTCCAATTCGTCATAGACAGAAATGTCACGAACATTTGGCACTCTAATAATGTTTAAAAAACGAACAACTCGATCTGTTCGAAGATAATGATTTTTTGTATTTGTGAGTTCGGAATCATAAACAAAATTTTCACCTCCAGTGCGTGCTTTCAATATGAACGTCTCTATCTGGTACATGTCAGCCTTTTATCTTGTCGTTATGTTTTTTGAGGCAAAGATTGAATAGAATTCTGAGCATCTCTCCCACGCACGTATAGTTTTTCATTAGGTCACTCTTACAAACTTCCCCGACGAAAAATCTAAGTCAAACACGCAATCTAAGTCAAACACGCCATATTTACACGCAATTTTCGAGGGCGACAGCTGTTGCTAGGGCGCTTTAGAGCAGACACCGAGACCACAGCAGCTGTTGCTTCTAGGTATTTCGAAGGGCGGCCATTTTGTCTCATTCTTTCTGTGACCTCAACTCGTCTAGCTACTAAGAGTTGCACGGCAACAGCTCAACCAAAGCTTTAAACTTTAGTTTCCTGAAACTAAAGAGTTTCAAAAAATTATCCGTAGAATTTAAAGGCTTCCAAGTAAATTTCACTAGCTTCGACTCCTATGGTTCAAAAACCACATTAGCATGTCAATAACTCTAGAAATGCAACTCGAGTACTTTCACACACTCGCAGACACTCCTAAGTTTACACGTAAGGTTGATTCTATAACTTTCAGCGTGAAGCGCAGATGTAACTCCTTATAAGAGAACTCACTGCAGAAGCTGCCGAACCACCAGAGTATCAGTTCCAAAATTTAGCTCTCGCAAGATAGAGGTCTGTGCATGAATGCAGGTGGCGCGCCAGAGGGCCTCCAAGTCTTCGAGCGTGGCGCCACCGTCGTGTCTAAATTTAGCTCTGGCGAGAGAGAGGAGGAGGTAACCTTTGGTGAACAGGTCCGGCGGGGAACAGTTCGAACATTCAAGCGCTACTTTTCTTTGTTCCTTTTGGATTGAGGTTACAAACACAATATTTTTGTGTGCATTGACACTAGTATTTATTCATAAGTTGTAAAGGATTCGAATTTTTTTGTTTTGAAGATTTAAAAGTTGTCATATTTCTGCCAAGAATTTTACCGAATTCTCAGATGTGAGTACCTTTTACTCTATGCCAAATTTTTTATGGTTGCCAGTGTAGTTACACTTCGATTTTAGTATCACGGGAAAAGTTTGAGAAAATTACATAGGAAGAAAGGAATTATTTTAGAAGGTTCTCAGGAATTGACTCAAGTTAAAGGGTTAACAGTAAAAGTTGCTATTGAAATGGAAATAGGAAAAAAAATTGAATTTCAAAACTCTCCTTCACGCTACTGCCAAGTTTCCCCATGATAGTTTTTGTAACAAAATAATTCATCAACAAATCCGTCAAAAACAAATTTGCATAAGAAACACTAGATGACGCGCAGCCAAAAGCTTTTTATGCTCTGGAAATTTCTCAGCCGCAAACATATACGTAGACACGTTCATGTTGATCTAAAAATCAATCACGATTGAGACTCCGTTTGGAAGTCAATGCACATTCATTGGATTTGCATTGCGTTAAGATAAGAAAAATTTATGTGCGTCCATGATGCCTGCTCAGGCCTACCAGAAAGTTCATCGTTTCAAGGGCGTCGCGGAGCTCGTGGTAGTGCGCAGTGCAGGTGTAGTGCAGTCCAGGGAGTCTGAGATGCAAGTGTGCAAGTCTTCTGATCTGAGGTAGCGACCCTTTCACGATTAGAAATAATCATAAAGCTAATCATTTTCACAATAGTAATGGAAAGCATAGAGTTTTGCAAGCTTTTATGATAACACACTGGTGTTCCTTCTAGTGTTACCTGAGCTACGTAGAGTTGTGTACAAATGTAAAACGTTATGAAACTTGTTTATGTACGACTAAAAATTACGCGTTACCATATGTACTAGTATAACGCGGTAAATTTCTTTTAATTTACTCATTTTACTTACTGAACCAAAACATGATACTCAAACACATATCGTTTAAGAAAATGACGTAACAGTTTCTTCTCTTTGTGCGCAGGTCAAACTGCAGACTCAAGACTTCAGAAACCCTCAGTACAGAGGAACATGGGACTGCTTCGCTCAGACCGTCAAAAAAGAAGGCGTAAGTTGCAAGCTATTTCATTTGTTTGCGTGGCTTTTGTCGTTATGTTAATTTGAAAATATAATCGTTTTTGAAATTTGTGTAAATCCTGGCCTGAATTTTAAAATTTTGAACACTGTCAATGTGACGGGAAAATTAGTACTTATTATTTTTCAACATTCTTTTGAAGTAATGGGTTATTGCTCGAGAAAACGTCGCAGCAATTCAAGTAAAAACTCCAAGGAAGGGAAAACACAATTTTCAGACGTGGAGATGAAAAACACTTCGGTGCGAAACATTTTCGATGGAATTTCTCTAGTTCTCGAGTTGAGTGAATTTTTAGGAACTCTTGCTCAAGAAATTCTTCCATTTGAATTCAAGTCATAAATAAGAAATTTGACATTTCATGTCCTTGGTTTCTCACATGGCCTAACTTATGTTTTGTGCGGGCAGGTGCGCGGGCTGTACAGAGGCATGGCCTCCCCCATGGCGGGGGTGGGAGTCGTCAACGCCATCATCTTTGGCGTCCACGGCTCGGTGGCCAAGCGCTTCGATAATCCTGACTCTCTGAAGTGAGTGCTGAGTCGGGTTTGAGTCGTAAGATGAGGTTCTCAGTTAGATTCAAGTCTTAAAACCGGAAAGGTCAAAAGCTTTGGTTCTCTCACATTTACGTTCTCTCTCCTTGAATGAAAAATAAAATTACGATCAGTAGATGACACTGAGGTTTACATTTTGAGGGAGTTTTATTTCTATATCATTGTAATTAGCTTACTTAAACAAAATTTAAAAATTTTCAATGACATCTAGGTACGACAACAATAATTATATTAGTAGCTTTATCTCTGAAGAACTGTTAAAATCCTCATGAACTGTTTTATAACCGACAGAAAATAACATTCGATAAAAGTTAATCAAGAAAATACTACATTTTTTACCTGTAATCTACACAGATTTCAATCGTTAACGATTGTTTTCCTCGAACGCTTAGCACTAATTCCCTGTACGTGTGTTTGCAGAAGCCACTTCACAGCAGGAGTTTGTGCTGGTTTCGTGCAGTCCTTCATCGCGTCTCCTGTCGAGCTCGTGAAGACGAGACTACAGGTACGGTAGTGGCCTGTACTGATGAACCTACCTTAACTAAGTTCCTTCAAGTTCATTATTAGACAAAATTCTGGGCACAGCAGTGACCTTGATGGATGAAATTTCTTTATTAAATTGCTTTAAGATCATTGTTAACTACTCATTGCAGCATCAATTTATTAATGTTTCTTCTCATTTGAAGAACGATGAGCTCATGTTGAATTTAACTCCCAGTTCAAAATTTTATTGCGTGTTATCGAATGATAGTTATTACTGTTACTGATTTGAAATGTGGAAACTTTCGAACTTATTTCATAGATATCGTTTTTCGTATTTTCCGTTTACGTTGTTCATTATATTTTTTTCTAGTGTGAAAAATGCGTCAATATTATATTTTGAAGGTCAAGAAAATACGGCACATACTTGTACTAACATAATCTGCTGCTAATAACATATTCGTACTTGCAAAATTCGTGACCATTTTGAGACAAGTTTTTATGAGTCAAATCACTGTTTTCCCGAGCTAAAAACAGCATAAAGTTCATCTAAATAATTTATTTTGCCAAAGAAGCATGAAGCCTTCCTACTGATGTTCCTCATGCAACTGACCTTCCTTTCTAACTAACTCATGAAACCAATTCATGAGTGACAGTTTGTGACATTTGCATATTAAGCTAAGCTAATGAAACATTTTCCTGCCCTCAGATCCAAGCAGATGCTTTGGGGAGCGGAAAAAATGTAACCGTCGTACACTCCGGACCGATGCAATGCCTCAAGCACATCTTCCAGACAGAGGGTCTTCGAGGAGTCTTTCGAGGCCAACTCATCACTATCATGCGAGAGGTGAGGCTCTAATCACTATTAACTGCTATAAGCTAAGTTTCAATTTAGCAACGAGGACATGTCTCTGAATTCAGCTTTGCTTCCGACTATACCCATTGTTTTTCATTTATTTTATTGGGTATCTGTTGTAAATATGTATATCCTCTAGTACAGGTTTGGCAATATTATCACACTCGAATTCTACAACGAATTCACTTCGATGTAGACATACGTGGAATTATAAAAGTTCTTGCTAACCAAAATTCCCGTCAACAGTTTGCTAACATCACCTTCCATGAGGGTGTGTACAAAATAACGCTCGTTTTCAGTAACGCTAGTCTGACACTCACGAGTTTTACGCTTAATGAATCCAATCAATTTACGTCGAATTATTTCCCACGTTTTGAGAATGGGTTTGCTCATTGCTATCGGTTTACTAATTGCTTATTTTCTCGTAGTTGCCTGGCTTCGGCACGTACTTCGTGGCGTACGAGTGGATGGCGCGCAAGTTGAGCGGCAACGAGAGCGGTTCCGGTGCGGGGCCGCTCTCTGTGATGGCCGCTGGCGGGCTGGCCGGCGCCGCCTCCTGGCTCTCCAACTACCCCATCGACGTCATCAAGTCCAGAATTCAGGTGAGGAGTCGGGGTCCCTCAACCTAGAGTTAACGTACTCAGATGGTTCTGTAGGAGTGCACAACAGCTGATCTGGTCAGAAGTATTTTGGGAATATCCAAGAACTGTTTTAGACCTTTTCTTTCATTCCTTTCATAATTAAAAAATGTATAGAATTGAAAATTTGTGTGAATATATCAATTCAACGTTTGATTTGACAATCTTCGGGTTGAGAAAAATTTCTTAACAGAAAATTGTTTACATCTATATTTTTTTAATTGTTTACCATTTTTTAAATATTGAACATTGTTTGAACACTTTTTAGGAGCCACGTGTTCATTAAGGCCAAATTATCATAATCAACAATTGCTCTTGCAGCAAATGTTATTTTCTTTAAATTCAATGTCTTATGTCAAATCATCGTTGCTTCCCACATTAGTGTATGTACTAGAACAGATATCGCACTTACTGCTGCATTGTTGACGTTTATTTACTTTTCTGTGCAGTCGGACGGCGCTTTTGGACCTGCTCGATACAACGGAATTGTGGACTGCTTCAGAACCAGCATTAAAGAAGAAGGCTGGTCAGTTTTGACTCGAGGACTCAACTCTACTCTTCTGCGTGCCTTCCCCACCAACGCTGCTACCTTCTTCGTCGTCACATCTGTTCTCAATCACTTCGGACCCTCAACTGACCAGGAGGTCTCCGATTCTCGTTTGGCGCTCGTAGAAATTTACCACACAGCTGAAAGAATCCTGGAAGCTGCGGGTGCAGCTCATGGAGTGTACGACTACCACAGAAGAACGCTCAAGAAGCTGAAGGACAATCACCTCGCCAACTTCTTGCCCATCGTTTTGGCCGCCAGCGAGTCGACAGATCATGACGAAGAGCCTCAGCATCGCTCCCTTGATCCTGCACTGTTTCTGAGCTCATGCAATAAGGAGAGAAGGTTTTGGGTGAGGAGAAGAGGAATCGTCACCCAAGCCCCTAGTCCCTCGGAATGTATTGTGGTGAATCATCACCTCCTCAGTCTTGCTCTGTAACTCGGCCAAATTTTTACACTCCCTTGCAGAAATCGTTGTATGCGTGGTCGGCAATGCTGAGAACACTGACTGTGACCCTCAGCGGCGATAGATATTGTATGGTTAAATTATATGAGAATAAATCATATAATTACTTGATGGCCTAACACAACTATCTCTATTAATGGATGTCAATCGCTGATAATACAACACTCGATGTGTGAAAGTACTAGCCAACTGAAACATCGACCGTCAAAAATTCAGCGATTATCGTCTATAATGCGTACAAAATTTCTGTTCGGCTAGTTTAGTCATGAATGGGAATTCCCACCTTAGCTGTGATTTTAGATGCTATTTATTCATACTTGATTCTCAAAATGGAGAACCTCATCGATAGAACTCAAGTACAACCTTGAATCCGTCTGTTATAATGAATTACTGATGGAATAAATTATTTAGGAGTAAGTTATGTTGTTATGTGTGTCCTAATATCTTTAAGCATGAAATTCATCTCTGTTTTTTTTTGCTTACATCATTATATTCAAAATTTGTTTTATGTCTTCTTTCATCGAAGAAAAAAAGCATAATTTGTCACATACAACTTGGAGTTTTTGTTTGAAAATGCACCGCTGGTGCATAAAACGACTACCTAAATAAAATCATGGTCATTACGTGTTGTTAATATGTACAAATTCGTCGTACATTGATGCATCGAGTGTCAGATATATAATTTTAATTTAAGAAGCCAGTGTACATTCAGCGTTACCGTGACCTATGTTAAGAAATATTTTGTGTCGTTAATGATAGTATTTTTTTATCAATGACAAAACTGCTCTAAGAGCCTGAAGGCTTCTGAGCACCCACTCATTTTCTCGGACGAATACAATTCTCGAGAAAGCTTATCCTTTTTTATTTCACCTGAATTATTTATGAACACGACGACCATGAAACACAGCAGAACCTAAAAAATAATTTCATGGAAAATTTTACCTCGAAATATTTATTTACTACACGGAGGATGCGCCTTGGAAAGGACGATAGAAAAACATATAGAAAAAACAGAAAACAGCGTTTGAATGTTTTCGGATTGAAAATATTTTTGCTGAATAAAAGCATCATATTTCACAGGAAGTCGATCGGTGTCTGCACAAATTTTACAGGACACGGCAGACAAAAAGCTCAGAGAGACTGTGAAAGTGTGATATTCTTAGCTCAGAAATTCTGTGATAAGAATTATGTTCTTTGCTCAGGGATTACAGCGAAAAAAATTCCTAATCAAGCATTTTTTGTACCTTTCTGAATGACAGAATCAGTATGATATGTTTAAAGTATTTGATAAAATACTGTAGGAGGCAAAAATAGCTTCACTGTCTCCACCAATCACTTTTTACGCACATTCTTGAGATGATTCATAATTCAAGTTACTAATCATAGAGCGGAAAGTTTATCGTTTGTTCATACTAACCATCCGCAGCCTATTTTATTTATTTTTAGAGAACATATCGGGAATCTGAATTTCACAAAAAAAAATCAATGATGCTTCAAAGAATTCGCAGGCATGCAGTCGATCATGGACACCACGCATAGCGATAGGAAATATGTGGCTAACTGCTGCGAAAACTTTTGAATATTTCCATGCTTTACTCTCGAATGAGAGCTTCGAAAAATGTGCAAAACAGCGGTGGTGTAGGGAGAGCGGCCTGCTTTCATATGCAAAGATGCCTGCTCTCCCTCACCTCCAGACCTCAACGCTCTTCCGTGTTCAATGTGAACAATTCTTGGTAGTATGGTCAGATCAATTTTATCCCAATTGTCACAATTTAATTGTAAATTGACTAAATCAATTGGCAAATTACCCCCTCAAACCCTACCTACCGAAAATTTGTTTAAAAGACTTCTTGGGACATCAGGATCGTGAAACTAATGCTAGGTTTGTTGAATAAAAATATCGCTACTTCTTATCATTGGGGAACGTTTGTACACGTCCAGAGTTCGACATAACAAATTTTCTAAGAAATAAGAACAGCCATTTTCACCCCGACTGTGCCTTTCGTTAGATAACTAATCATTTCAAATACGCACTGTTAAACTCACTTCACGGAAAAGAGGCACTCATTTTTACAAACATTCAAGATATTTCCCTCACGCATGTTCTACTAGCTTATTTGTAGGGCGGATATCAGGAGAAATTTTCTAAAAGGACTGGGGGAAGCCAAACTTCCGTAATTTGAGAAGCATATAGCTACAGCAGCTGCGAACATCTTCATCAACACCCAAGGTCGCGAGCAGATTTCGTACTTCGAAGGAAATTAGCTGTAGATCGTTGAAATGGAATGAGATATTTCATCAGTTTTAGATATATTTATCTCACGTTGAACTTTGCTCATCAAGGATCATGGAACAGAAAACATACATTTACCAAAGCATTCACTTTTTAGAGAAATTTTTCGTTTGATAGTTTGAACCTAGAAACTCTGAGTTAATTAAGACTGAAGTCTTAACGCTTCTGCATTAACTTTGAAAACAAAGGCCTCAGTGCAAGTTGGCATGGCCTGTGGATATATTGGAGTGTGAGTCACTGCTCCGTCGTGTGAAGGCATGTTTTCAATCACCACGAGTTAAAGTTTGGCAGCTGTTGAAAAATTCCATCGCATCTGTCAGAGTAAACTGTCAAAAACGATGGCGTTCGTTTTTATACGAAGAGAAATTGCTTCCGGGACTAAAGATTGAGTTTTGAGAGAAACTTATTTGTCCTGAGGAAGGACTGTGTCAGAGATACTGTATTCTAAAATTAAATTCGTAATATTTAACACTTAACTTGAATAATTTTTATCGTGATGACCAAACACGCGAAAAAACGGGAATTGAAAATAACCCACGAATCGATTGCAATTCACTCACAAATATTGGTGCGCTGTGGTTGTAAAAAAATCCAACGTGATACAAAAGAGATTTTATCTGAACGAGATCGCATTTCAGAGGCACCAAGCTTTGAAGGAAATTTTACTCCTATGGCTTAATTGCTGATCGAAGTTGATAATTCAGTGGACGTTCTAAAATTTCTCTATGAAATAGTCAAGGAGATCTCAGTTGATATGGCAACTATCGTACACAGTATATCTTGAAATATGTTGTTAACTTTTGTTTACGTATTAATTACACCTGTTCCTATTTGTTTTTTATTTTAAAGATTTGTGGATTTTACATATATTGTTAACCTTTTTATATTATTTTTGAAATATAGTTCATAAACCGCAATTGTACGTGGTCTATAAATGTGGAATCTGGCGATTTGATCAACGTTTTGCATTATTCTGCCCCCCACTGTATGTCCTATAACTGTACGTAAGCAACACAGGTTGTAGAATTAGCTCACAGTATTCTGACTACACGAAAACAATACTCTGTACTTTGTTATAAACAGCAATACTTTTTTTTTCACAGCATAGTGCATTAACTTAAGATAAAGTTAATTCATTTGTTCCAATAACTTGAAGCTGAAGTCAAATTCACATTTCATTTTAAGAGATGAGGGTAAAAGTATTCTTAAGGATTTACATAAATAATTCCAAGACTGAGATGAGCAAGTTTCGGAGATTGGCACATTTTCCCACACAACTATACTCGTACGATGGAGTCGAGCATCACGCTGCCTGAGGGCTTGGACAAATATTTATGGAGTGAACACCTCGGGCTTGCTGTTTTGAGCGTACGAAGAGAGTTTGTCAGCTCGTTAGATCGCAGAAATAAATTGATCGCAGGAATTTACACAGGGTATTGGTGTCAGATATAATACACAATAGTGTGATGTCTCTTGGTGTGTTGGTGACGATAAGTATGGCGTGTATCAAAGTAATGTGTTTAGCGTGATTGTGTTTAAATGATGAAATCTATTATCACCCAAAAAATTATGGTTATCTTCTTTGTCCTTGACGATATTAATCTCGCAAAATAATCAGACATCATCTATCTTTCGCGCTTATAACAAAATAGAAAATATAATATCTGGAGACATGACGGTTTGATAAGCCATAAAGTCTTCTTCATACGCTTGCAAAAACGTTTCAGTAAACGTTGAGTGATCATTTAATTATTTGCTCGTGCGATTTGGTTCTAAAGACAAAACTGGCTAGTAAAAATATCCCGTCTCTTCCATTTGAGGTACGAACCAAATTTCCATTCTCTTCCTTAGAATAAGTGAGATAAGCCTTACGAATCAATGCGTCACATGAGAAACAAATTCACGCAATAAAGACAAAGTTAGACAGCCTCTGTCCATAGGGACTAGGGTTTCGCTAAACTGACAACCTCACTAATTATACCAAGACAAATATTAAACAACACATATGCGAATTAGACCAGTTTTTGTTGGTTGGGACGATGTTTCTGCTCTCATACGATTTGTCTTCGGATTACACGACACCGTCACCGCTCAAGGAGATGAGAAAACAGCAGAAAAAGAAAGAGTTTCTTGATCCTTTAAGCCGTCTGGGAACTCTGAGATTTGGAGGAATCTCAAGGCAATCACGAGACGAAATGATTCCTTTGGATCAGATTTTTAGTAGACCCAATAACAGTAAAGAAACTGCGAAAATGATTTTGCGATGAAAAAATTGTGTTGATTTATGCCGAACGATAGCGCCTCGAACTCGGTTTTATTTTCTCTCTGAATGCATAGGAAAGGAACAATATGTTTAGACAGTCAAATGTAGCAACCAAATAAATCTGACTTCACTTGCTCAAATCCACTAGACTCCAATTCTTTTGAAAAACTGTAAGATTCTAGTTAATTGTTGCACGATTTTCATTTCGAATATATTTTAGAATTTTTGATACTGAATAAATACGAATGTATGTACTTACGAGTATATTCAATATGAGGGGAATATTCATTAATGTCGTAGTCTGCTTTTACGAAGTGGTCATACTGCTTTGTTGGGCACATAGTTTTTCCTATTGTCGTGGAATCAAATTGTATTTTTCTTTCTTTCAAATTCTCCCGCAAATTTTCTCGCTTAAAATTATAGGTACCAAAATTCAACTTATGGAAAATGGACTCAAGTAATTGGTGTTACTGCCGACAGTAGAACGTGTTCCAAATAATAAAACCAGTGAAACAAATCTCTTCAGATGATACTGTCATCAGCAAATGTTTTTGTGTGGGATAAATAATTACCTGTTGAAATAGCAAATTGTGTTAAACTTTAAGCGTGCGTAAAAACTCAAACAGTTCCGTGATTTAAAGTTCATAATTTTACAAAAGATATCAACGAACATTGTTGATGAACAAGGTCTCCAAACACTTTTCCTCGTATTCAAACACTCGTTTTCAAACACTTTTTACGCTCGCGCAGACGTTTTCAATATACGCGTATCTCCGTAAAAGTTTTAACACATATATCTTAAAACCGAACTAAATCAAAATGGTTAAAGACCTTGCTAACTTTATAGAACCCACAAGACTCTTCAAATTTTCTCCACACGGACGTAAATGGCATAGTTCGAAAGTATCAAACTGCAAGCTCCTGTCGGAAAATGCAGCTCTGGTTATTTGGAAGCGTCGTCCACGTTCCCAGCAGCGTTAACCCACTTACGCCAACCGTATATATCACAAAAACCACTCCAACCGTTGAAAAGTACAAAAATCTTGCTTAACTAATTTCCCCATACTTACACTCAAATACCGAATTATATCGATATGGTGTCTCTCAACCCTCATACACCCCCAACAGTGTCAACTGCATGCCTGCTCTCTTTGATGGATGTGAATCCTCGATCACTATCGGCCTAGTAGTCCGATATCATTGTTTAATATTACTATTTCTATTATTATTATTGTATTATCCTATTTTCCACATCTCCTATTTAAGACATCAGTCATGCCTAAATTCACTCTGTACAGACCACCGCCCGCCCACTGCGGGCGTTTAGGTCTAAGTCTAGCAGGACGACTTTGGAGACATCAAATTTATCAATAGAGGTCATCTAAAAATTCACGTCATAAAATTTATGGTATTTTATTGTTTTCTGAGGTTAAACTCAGCAGAAAGATTTATGATGGGTTAGGTTAAAAAGAGTTACATTCGGATGATCATTATTACTGTATTTAAAGTTTAACCTCTATATCTACTCAATTTGGTGATTATCACTGAGAAGCCAGGTGAAGTTTACGTTTAAATAGCATCACAAACACGAAAATTTTTATGTATCGCGTTTGGCCCTGCGTTGGTAAACAAAAGCGTTAACATCTCGAGGACACGAAAAGACGAAAGAAGAATGGTAACAACAGTAACGAAAGGCTTTTGAAAAAGGTCGGTTGCACATTACTCCGGCCTCTCACTCATGTGTGAGAGAGAGACTGAGAAGTTACTAATGGAAGATAAAGCCTACCTAAGTATAAGATTATGCACACAACAGACTCTTGCAGCAAGAGTTGTATTTTCTGAGGTGAAGAGTGATGGTTGAGCAATATTAAAAAGAACTGTTCTTACAACAGCACTTCTACTCGTTCATGACCATTTCTTTGAAGCATGTTATGGAAACTTCACAAAGTTTGCACGAGTAATTGTTCATTCACACACACGACTCGAACTACACTATACCAGTTTTAAAATGAAAACGACAGTAAAGATAGCTGATTTAAAAATAATTTCAATACGTGAACGTTTCGGCTTTAGGCTCAAGCCATTATCAACACCAGTAAAACGTAGTAAAGGGAACAGTGAAAACTCAACAGAATCTAATTTAATCATACACTATACCATTTTCAGGTGTGTTTCACGCAAAAGAAATTTAATTTCCCCCGAGGGAGAAAAAATTTCACTCAAACGAAATTTGATTTCACCCAAACGAAACTTTAATTTCACGAACAAAAAATCAATCACATTGTTACATCAGTATTATTTTGAGCTAGTGAACATGACCCGTCAAAAATGTCGGGATTCGATAGTTTCCTTTAAAAAAGTCTCAACATATGGATGACATGCAAATAGATTCATCCTAATAGTACCCGCGATTAAAATATTCTTCTACTTACGCAGTGTTGAAATTCGTACCACAGATAATGTCACTAAGCATCTTAAGAACGTCACAGACACACGGACCAACCAAGCAAGCAACAACTGTGTATTATTATCTAATTATCATTAGCCAAGAAGTTTTTAAAAAAATGCTGTCCCATTTTCATCGCGATAAGCTGCACTTTCTTAACAACAGATTCAATTTTCACGCACTATTCCTGACTTATATTCAAAATTGAGCATCTGCTAGGTTTTTATTTCATATGAATGCTATCTATGATGCCAACCAAGCCATCAGATTCCCATTGTAATAACATAGGAAAACTTAGGCACAAAAAATGTTTTTATTTATTTTTAAATTTATGGAGACACCTGACGTTTTATTATATAGCGTTGATGTTGATTATTGTAAAATATTTTGCACATTTATATGTTCTACACATTTTTTTGCCAATATAAATAATCTCTTTTGCTCAATTAGGTCAATATCATTAGAAAATTAAATGATTTAAGTATTAGTTATGATCGGGTCATGGAGTGAGGAGTTGAAAACGGTGAGATAGAAATTGACATTCTACTGAAATTGACATTCAATTGACAGCAGCTATATGCCAAAGCCTCCTTTCATTGAAGTAAAAACAACGAGTTCTCGGAAATAAATGAAGATAATACGAATGGTTATGTTTTTGTACACATAAAAATGACAGTATTTTGTTTACATTGAATCACTTCACTTATTGGTCTTAAATTTCACATTCGTTAAACTTAAAACTAATTCAGTCAAGTTCGCTGAAATCATCCTGGCGCATTACTGCTGGAGGATATTTTCAACACGGCCTGCAAATTTTGCAAGCATCTTCCAGATGCTTTCCCAACAGCCGCCGCAATTTCACCAAGTACACACATGCGTTGTTCCGTAATTCCAAGTGCTCTAGCACGCTTTATTTACAGGATTTCTCGCTTCCTCTGTTACATGTTCTGCCTAATGTTGCTTTTGAGAACACTCCAAAAAGTTCTATTGGATTTAAAAGGTAAAAATACAAAACAAGGCGAAGCAATTGCACATTTCTGCGTTCTTCTGCAACTGACTTGATCCAAGCATGCATGGCAAGGAGCGTTGTTAACTATTAATGTTGGTTGCTCTATCCCTTGAATAATACATATCTCGATGAATTCTTTAAGTTACTCATTAAAAATTTCAAATTTTCAATAAGAATTATTTAAGTCACTCATTTAAAATTTAAAATTTGAAGGCTCTTCGTCGTGTAGTGACATGAAACATTCTTGGGTCAGTCATTGCTCCAATACAGTGCAGATCTGCACCCTTACTGCTAGGTAGCACTGCTGATGATCTTGCTCCAATTTCAGATTTTCTTTCTATCCGACGAAAGAAAGGTTGTAATTCGTTTTATAAATCTAAATTAGGTTCTTCCATTTACAAGAGTTTGAAAAAATTTTTCCTAACATTGTGTTCTTTTAATCTTGTAATCGGGAGCATTGACATAGTAAATCAATGGACGCAGATTTTTCAAGAAAACCAGTTGACCATCCGTCCAGTTCTTCATCGTGGCATCACATACAGATACATTGAATCCATTCATTACAATTGTAGTGAGTTCCCCAAGAGTTGTTCACGGATATTTTTCAATACGGTCGACGATGCAGTTTATCTTTTCTTCTGTTATTTTGGTCTCTGATCCACCATTCTTCCTTGCCTCAGATTCCGTATCCTATCGTAAGCTGTGCAAACTTTAATCCCTAAATTTTTACAAAGTTTCCTTCGTTTTTTTTCTTCATTAAAGGCTTGAAATTTTTCTTCTGTCACTTGCAGATATATTTTTAAATTTCAGTGGGAGGTCTTTCTGGATGTGATAAAATCTTCAAAGAAAAAATTAACAATGAATCTCTGTTGGAACAGTGAAAAATACGTGAAAAGTTGTAACTGTCATACATGTAAAATGAAATTGGCGTTTGTGTGGAATTTACTTTCATTTATGCGACATTAAATTTCGTTCGGGTGAAATTGTTTTTCTGCTTGTGTGAAATTGAATTTCGTTTGTGGGAAATAGACCTGGAAATAGTATGGCACTTTGGTAATTGGAACTTGCGGATGTTCCTGTTACAGAGTATTGTTCAAAATTAAGGAAAATACAAGTGAAAAGTCACGATAAAATATTATCTAATTTAAATAATTGTACTTCTTAAGCCAGTTGTGTATAAAGTACATTTATCATAAATTATGCATTCAGTACAAAATAATCGTTTTTCACTATCAAAATATGACAGTGTTGTTTACAACAGCTCATCCTTCTGATTTTTGATTTGGAAGAAAGGAGTTCTTTTAATCTTTTGCTCACCAAGTAGAAGATTAATACGTGGGATTTTATTTCCTCTCTCCAAAATATCTCAAAGATCCAGAAAATTTATTTATTCCTTTCGTTTTGAATTACATGCTATCATTTGGGTATATTATCAATATGACATACATGGGCTACATTTTCAGCACAATTTGTAAGGTGATGGAAATATTGATATTGAGCAGAACATGTAAATCTGGTGGTAATGTACAGTATTTTGATATCACGCCTCATCAAAAAAAATCCAATTAAACTTAGGTTACGGTGAAGTTCTAGTTTTAAAAGAAAGTTTTTACGTTTTAGGATGCCTCAATTCTTTGAAGAATGCTCCAGTTTGAAGAGTTCTGTAGTGTACTGCTACCAAAAAGACAGAGTCAATTAGGGTTTGCTGCTCAATGTCTCTTTCGCAACTGGTTTCGGACTGTTAACGTAATGTGTGTTAATTAAACGAGCAGGAGACTCCAAGATTTACTGTCCACTGAAATTTCGTCGAAGTGTTTAGTGTGACCCCAAAATTGCCAAGTTTCTCTCCAAGAATACATGATACCCGCATGTTATCTCTCAGTAGTTGTAACACATTTCCATAAATTTTTCATACAGTTTATCAGAGTAAGTGCGACAAATGGATTATTTGATATTAATTTGGATAATGAACCATTACGAGACATACAATAAGAAGCATCCTGGACAACCACCTAGTCAGTCCACATCAGCGATGAACATTTAATAACAAGACGGCTGTTTTTCAGCCGTGAATCACATAGGCCTTCTCTCTCACTTGATTTAGGCCTAGAAAACTGCGTCTGCACTAAAAATTAACGTTGAAAACAGAACAAATTTCATGGATGCGTAGGCCGTCACGACTGGCTAAGGCTTCTAAACTTCCATATTTCAAAACTTGAAAACATTAAAACTTTTAAACTTCGGCGTTTATTATATGGAGGTGAGAGAAGATAGCGAAATCGGCGCTCTGGATCAAAGAAAACAAAATATTCATTGCAACGAGGACCGAGTGTGGTTCACGAAAACATTCTGAATCTAAGACAAGAGGTAGGGTAACTGCAGCTATCCCACTTCTGCTTTTGATAACATGCCAAAACGATTCTTTAACCAAATAATCATTGGCTGCACCAAAATATTGGCTCCCTGACCCACAATGCGTTTAGGGATCATATAAGAATATAATTTAGTTCAAGGCTTTGTTACAACAACTAAGGTGTTCCCAAGAGATGAAGGAGGAAGACACCGCTCAAAATGGATTAAATGGAACAAGGAATCTATGCACAGGGGATGTTCTTACATTTGGATCATTGAAACAGAAAGATTAAGTGAAAATAATAAAACAAAATAAAAGTTTAAGAAGAAAGTAACAGAGGGACAACAATTATACAAAGAAGTTGGTCCGTTGCACAACAGAAAACAAATTTTATTTGAACAAAAGGAAAGCCCACCTAACCATCAACTCGGGACCTCACATCGTATAATTTTTTCACTAAAATCATTGATATAAATTTCCAACCGTAATAAAATAGGAATGAGCATCTGAGAATGGAATCTTTCACTGAAAACACTGCACTCGCTCCAATGCAGAAAAATTGAGGCCCAACAAAAATTTTTCGAAGAAACGCGATCATTAGCTTAGTCGGTCATTAGCAGCAACAATCAATCCCAAAAACCATCGACTCTGAAGAACTACTATTGTGCGTATTATTGCATGTTTTTTCTAATCTGATTCGCTTGTAGCCCAGTGTTCGGAAGATCATATTTTCTCACGCTCGTGATCAATTATTCATAATACAAGAACTTCACAACTCTTGATTTATCGGTCTATTCTCGAGGAGATATTTTCTGGCTTGTAGTGTTTTGTTTGCGACCATGAGCTGCCAAAATTTTTGTACATCGACGTGATATCTAGAACTGCGTCTTGACGTCTGTAACTGTACACCTCAAAACACAAGGTTATTAGTATCTGGTCAATTTACGCAGTGTAGAATATTCAATACCAGTTTGATGAATCGATTGGGAAAGAATTTAAAATTTTTTGAGAGTAACTTCAATCATTGTATCTGAGAGTGAGTTCTAGCAACTGTTGAGATATTTCTTAGCCAGAAAAAGAAATATTTGACGCATGCACAACTCAGTACTCAGATTGCAGCCTTCGTTTTATACCTCAGGCTACCTGTGAATAAGTTAACATGAGTTTTACGCACGATAACCAGACACTGATTCATCACACAACAGTAGAGATCTCGGACAGGCTGTTGGCTCGCGAAATATAAGCTTTCAAAATTGAACACGTGAGTTAGATGAGCAGAGTAATCACGTCATTCCAGAGCCACGAAGCAGAAGTGGCGAGCCTGGAATGTTATCTCCGTCTCATCTCCTCCCTAATCGAGGTAATTACGATGTGCCAACGACGAGCTGGCCGGACTTTCTTTTTATCGGCATTTAGGTACAAACTGCCTCTACATTTCTGAGTCCTATTCGGGTTGAAAAATTTCTCTGGCGGTAGTGGAAAGGCTTGCTACCAAGTTTTTCGGTTTGAAAAGTCTGTGTATGTTGTCAAACTGTGTGCATGGAAAGTATGTGTTCGAAAACAAACACTTGTGGGCTTTTCGGTCAGTGTATGTCAACATTATGAACCACTTAAAATAGACAACGGTGTTAAAGTTTTCCATTTTTTGGCTTTGTTACCCAGAGTTCGACCAATTGGTCTCAATTTTTAGTATGGTTTTAAGAAACTAATTTTAAAATTCGAATAAAAAAATTTTTCGCCGGACTGAAAAAGTTGAACACAATTGGAAAAACTTGGTGTTGACCCCAGCCTACTGACAGCAAAATTTCACTTTCAAACGTTAAAACGCCTTACAAAACGTTTTAATCAAACAATTTTGGTTAAGTTAGTTTAGGTCCTTTTGCTAATCACAAGCCACTGTAAAACTTTATGAAATGATCATCTTTAAGAGTCATTCCTGAAGCAAATTCCGAGGTTATAAAAATAAATCTTTAAGATCCACAATTCCTATAGCAAATCCGTAGGTTATGATATTGTAAGTTTTAGGCCCTAAGTTCCTAAAGCCAATCCCTAAGTAATAAAATTACAAGTTTAAAACCCCAAATCCTCAAGCAAATCCCTAATTGATAAAATTAAACGTTTTAGGTCCCCAATTCCATAAGGACGGCGTTCATTCTCTAAGGTCTCCCAAATGACCAACTTTCGTGAAATTTATGTGCATATATGTTTTCCGTGAAATTACACATGCTTGGCAAATCCTGACCTCACAATCAGCAAAAAATTTCTAAAATATGTACGCAAAAATGTATGGATGTTCGCATGTTTATTTCAGGAAAATTGCACATTTGGTGGGCTTCAGGAAATACTGGCCAATTAACTTCCAAGAAATTAGCTGCTCTTGTTCAACTTCGCAATTTCCAGAAATCTAACTGAAACGCAGAAGATAGAAACTTCAATCCTGAGCACCTTTACTCATATTTATTAACATTGTTCAAAAATTTAATCACTGCACACAGGTTGAGCAATTTTTTTACTGTTAACTCTTTCAGTAGCAGCTTTTCCGAATAAGCGTTTCATTTTCACTCGAATCATTCAATTCTTTTTTCAGTATTCGTAACGATGAACTCGTTAACAGCTGAGAAGAGTTTGCATCGACGTGAGGCTGTTTTTAATGAATTAAGTTGCTGACGAGCTCACTCGTCTCACTCTCTAAAATAATGATAATTATGGTAATAAGAACAATAGTTCTAATGAAAAGTTGCAGACCAGTTAACTCGCCTATGTCAAGCAACGGTAAATTATGCCTACCGTTGACGTAGCTCTCGAGCCGGTGTTGGGATGCGTTGGCCGGTCTGAGGAGCGCGGCGCTCGTCTGCAGGTCTGCATCGCTTAAATAATGCACGCGTCACAGCTCGCATGTGGCACTTGCGAAGCCGGTGCGTTCCTGTTTGCTTGCTTCACTGCAGTCTTCTATTTTTTAAATTGCATTATCTTTTGTGCCAGAAGTGTCTTGTTGTCTTCATTCGCTTGCAAACTTGATTTATTCCGCTCCTTGTGTACGGCCATAGTTATTCTAATGTCACGCATAACTAAATAAACATTCCCATGGTCAAAACTCATGAGAGTGATTTTTATCAATTGTGGGATAGCGTGGAAAAAATGCATGCATTTTAAGCAGAGCTTTAGTTGTTCATTTGCAGCTTACTTTTCAATCCTTACTTTTACTCCTGTCAGCGCAATCATCTACTTTGAGTGGCAATTTTACTCCGTTTTACGCCTGTTGACTATTTCTTGTAATAAATACTTCGTGAACAACAAATTATTATCCATTCATTGAAGCTTGTCATATTACGCATATTGACAGTGCATGCGAGAAATGTCGCTTCCCGTTTTCTCAATATTCCTTCCCAAAATCACCACCCAGCTATGTACTGCTCGTGGTATTGCCCGCATTTCCAGCCAAATATCTCCCCGACGAAGTGTCACATCTCAGTCATCCCGCATCGTTTGTTATCACTCTCACCTGCGCGACCGCGACGCGAATAGAACAAGATATCGAGCCAATCCTACACTCGGTGTCTCGACCAATGGCAGAGCAGCAGTTGAGCAGCTTATCATGGTCCGATATTGAATGCCCATAGCGTCACCGACACCTGAATGGTTTCATTATCTTTTGCTTGGGCAGACTAAGCCATGGCGTATCCAGGATACGGTGTTCGATGAAATAAGGAAGCACGGTAAGTACCAGATGAGTGAAAAGATGAAAGCCCTCACATGGGTGTAGAGAAATACCATTCGCTAGGCTGTTAAGTACATTTTATGATTTAAAAGCTGGAGAAAATTTCTGAGTGAACAAGATGTGGAAATACACTTTGAATCTTTCACATAGGCCTTAAAGCTACAACCTGTCTCGTATGTTTTTATAACGTAGAGTAGGGATAAGTGAAATGACAAAAACGAAGACTACATAAAGTAATTTCATTACAAACTTTTAAAAGTTAAATTTTATAAAGCCCGAGCGTACGATATAAAGACACTTGCACGCACGAATTAAAAATTTGATCCCAATGAGGAGTAACGTTTCCAGTCCGTTAAGCGTGGATTAGTTTAGGACTTACTGCTATTGTTTAAAAAAGAAAGGCGAAGATCTCACTAGAAAAAATTCCCGAAGCTACAGATCTTCAAACCATTCCTTAGGGAGAGGAACACTGAAATTCAGCGTTTGAAAGTAGGTCAAGTTTGGTGAGTGGAATGTGAAGTCATTTCTGCGAAGTAATTGATTTAACGGTATTGTTGTAGTGTGCTTGACGTGAGGTAATTATTGCTGGGCAAATGCCGTAAAGAAATTATTTTAAAATAGTTTTGGTAAAGTAATTGTTAGAAAGTAATTATTGTGAATTATTTGTAGCAAAGTAACTGAAATCAATTAATGGTTGTAAAGTAATGGTTGTAAAGTAATTGCTGTAAAGTAATTGCTGTAAAGTAATTGCTGTGATATAATTGCTGTTAAGTAATTGCTGTAAAGCAATTGTTGTAAAGTAACTGAAATAAAGGAATTGTTGTAAAGTAACTGTGCAAAGTAATTGTTGCAAATGATTTGTTGCAAAGTAATTGATGGAAAGTAATTGCTGTAAAGTGACTGAAATAAAGTAATTTATGTAAAGTAATTGCTCTAAAGCAACTGAAATAAATTAATGGTTGTAAAGTAACTGTTGTAAAGTAATTGTTTTAAATTAATTGTTGCAAAGTAATTGAAGGAAAGTAATTGTTGTAAAGTAGTTAGTTGAGAGAAATTGCTGTAAAGTAATTCTTGTAAATTAATTGTTGCAAAGTAATTGAAGGAAAGTAATTGTTGTAAAGTAGTTAGTTGAGAGAAATTGCTGTAAAGTAATTGTTTTAAATTAATTGTTGCAAAGTAATTGATGGAAAGTAATTGTTATAGAGTAAAAACTGTAAAGTGACTGTTGTGAATTAATTTCTGTTAGGTAATTGCTGTTAAGTGTCGTGAAGTAGTTGTTGAAAAAGAATTGTTCTAAAGTAATTATTGTAAAGTAATTTCTACAGCGTAATTGTTGTAATTGTTGTAGAGTAATTATTTAAAAGTAATTACTGTAAAGTAATTTTCGTAGAGTGATTGTTGCAAAGTAGTTAAAATAAAGTAGTTAATGTGAGGTAATCGATTAAAAATAACTATCGTCAAGTGAGTGTCGTCAAGCAGTTGTCCCTTGAAAAGACCAGTAGAAATGAAAGAGGTGATTTCATGAACGCGACCGAAGGAGAGAGTGGGAAGATCTCTCGTATTTCGTGGCTAATTGAAGCGCGGCATTGAGGACTGTGTGGTCCGACGCGGCTAGCTGACGGTGGGGTGTGGTTACCGCTGAATATAGATATCATACAGGTACGGTTTTTACAGCTCTTTCAATATGGACATTATTTGCTCATCTCTACCTTTATTGAAAATTGTTAAAAATTAGCTAAGTAATTTTACACAATTGGAATTTTTTCTTCATTTCAAAATCGACTTCTGTGAGGGCAAAATTAACAGCAGTTACTTGATGCAAGAAAAAGATTTGCGAAACTTTTATCAAGAAAACGATTAACTCGTTATCTAATTAATGCCTGCATTTCAAATACCTTCACGATAGTCTGAAGGAGTTTTAGTAAACTGTTTTGTGAGAATTGCTGTAGAGTTTTGTGTACGACCTAAGTTCGTAGGCTTATCCAAAGATAAATCATTAAAGTGTTATTATATACATGACTATTATATAAATGTTATTATATACATTATTATATACATGACAAGACTTATATACTTAATTAAAGGAACTTTGCGGCAGAAGTGCCCTTAACCACGAGATAAATATTTCATGTTAGAATTAAGACAAACTCTTCATCGATGATTATATGCAGATGAATGCAAGCAATTATTGTTTTGAATGTGAGATACTAAAACTCGAGAATTACATCGATTTTATTGAGTATTACAGCACGTACTGAAGCAATTCGCCGCTATAGACGAGTTGAATTGTATGTCATTGCGTGTCAGCTACAAAAAGAGCATTGGGTTAGTTAAGGATGAGCCACGTTGTAAGCAGACCTGGCTATGGAGCGCCACTCTGTCTGTGTCACACAGAGCGGAGTCCTGTGTTAATCTGGCTCGGCCAGGGTAAACCTGATGCAGTCAGAGTAAATCTGACAGATATGCCTACCAGAGGCATTCGATTACTAATCGAGTTCAACCCGTACTATACTATTTGGGTCTGTATAACATGAATTAGTGAGTCGTTTATTAGCGAATGGAGTATAATGAAATGTTCCTATGAAGATTCATTGCGCAGTTGAACAATCAACTTCCTTGCAGACAATGTCGGCGCGTGAGATTTAGCGGGAGTTGCTTAAATAAAACAGACATTCCCCTCGTTCTCATGTCACGCACCCTTGCAGAATTTCATTCTAAAGAACAGTTGTCTTTTACCACAAAGCAATACTCTAGGTGAGAAGAGGCAATAAATTAGGCTTTTAGAGCCCCTCTGCCACTTTGAAGACGCTGTCTTTGATATATCCAGCAATAAAAACATGTGAAGGAAGAGGACGCAGAATGCCATCTTGCTGCCAAAGGCACCCCCGAAATATCAGAGCCTTTGAAAGAGGCTTCAGAGGAGCGGGTTCGGGAAGCGCTGACACGTTTGATGTAAGCTTTCCTGCCTCGTGTCCCGAAATGATAAAAATGTTACGCGAAAATGTGCTGCTCCCATACAGGGGCGCGGGCACGGTCGGGGCTGGCAGGCATGGAGAGGAGGTGTAGAAATGTGACAAATTGCGTAGCACTCAAAGTGCAGAATGTCGATGATTGGTGCTGGAATGTTGGAAAGTGTTTGGACAGATATAATGCGCCGTTTTTCTGAATGAGAATGGTGGAGGGAGAAAAGTGTTACTAAAACGCTGTTGCTGAACTTCGTTGCAGCTAAAAGCTAAAACACTAAATGCTTCACGTTGCGCGTAGTGAGATGTGCCAAGAACTTATAAGAATACACCGTAACACGCATCACTTGAAAAAATATCCTATTTTAAAGGTCAGTATTATTTGCTTTCTGTCTCACAGTGATGCTGACACGAAAATGTGCACGTAACGAAAAAATAATAGAAAGAATTGATCGATAAATGTGAGAAGTGCAGTTTATTACCGGTGCAAAATACACAAAGTGATGCTCCTTTTACGTCTGAGTGCATAATTAACGACGGCTCAAGTAGGAACCACCTTATTGCGCAGGGCTTCAAAACTTCCTAGATATTCTTGCCTGTACGACCTCTCTTGAGCTCCGAGCAGTACTTACACTCAACGCGCACAGAGAAGTGGGAGTACCACAAAGTTGTGCTGCTAAATGCGCAGACAGTGGTTAAAAAGGTCGCTGCTTCCATGTCGAAGCTTCTGAAGTTCCGTGGAAGCCATTTTGGCGTTGAAGTTTGAGCATCTCGGCTTGTGTAAATAGGGCTGTTACTTCAACAACTAAATAGGATTAGAACTCACTGATTTATGAAGGTGAAAAAATTATCTTCATAGTGTAAAATGAACATCAAGATCGCTTGTCCTTAGACTCCTAAACGCTTCAACTCCAGAGTACTTACAAATAATTGCTTAATGAGTTCGAGATTTGTGCCCACTATTCTACGTGCGACGGTGACGTCATGAATATAATCGTCTCTAGATAATGTTTCTACAAAATTCTGAACATTCTTTCCAAGACAAGGAGCGTTACATTACTAAGGTCCTTTATAATTCTACGAGATCCAATACATTTCCTGTGAGACGTTGTGCTCCGCTCAAGCAGCACAAGTTGTGAGTTGCAACACATAGCTCTGGAGGAGAGAATTTTCCTGGAAAAATACTTGTATTAGAATTCGTAAGCTGTGAAGAAGAGAGTTTGCATTGTGATGCTTAGTAATTTGGAAGCTGAACTCAACACCAATGTTTCATGCTTGAGCCATGCAAGATTCCACTAGTGCTCATTGCACGAAATAGAATCGACATCCGTATAGGAAACTGTTGCAAACATAAATACGTATTGTGGAGAGGAAGAAAAACTCTAAGATGAGTTAAGACAATTGCGGATATGATTCCAGACAAAAAGTTTATTCTTACGGTTTTCTAAAAGACAGCAAACAATTGATAATAACTTACAATTTTGTTCGATTTTTGTATATCATTTTTTATTCGTCCTTTTTCTTGTAATTCGGGCACAGAGCACAAGACTGCATGCGTTTTTGTTAACTTGCTGGAAGTTAAAAAGTTTCACAATAGATCTGTATGACGTACTGCATTTCATAATCAACGCAAATTTGCACTTAAATATAGTACATAGTGGTGATCGACGGAATGATTTATTCAAAAAGTTCATCATTTACGAAAATATCTCTAAGACAGCGGTTGGCACAATTGTGAATGAATTCGGATGCATACACAGAAAAATTTTGATAGACTTATGTGAGTGAAACGGTTATTCAAAAAAATCTTAGTACATCTGGGTGTACAAACTTCGTCCTCATGTTCAAGCGAGAAAGTTGAACAAAATGTTCATTTGGGGAAAGTGTGACACGCTGTGTCATAATTGGCGCACTTATGTGTGTTGTATGCAGTCTATAAGACGCAAAAGTGCATCACAATACCTTAATTGATGTTGCACATTGATGACACACTTCTGTGCGTCGATTTTGTGACAATTTGACACACGGAAGTAGGTCAGTTTAATAAGAAAATTTTCTAAGAGTTAAAATCTCCGGATTCTAACTAGTCGAGCTCATTGAAATTTGCTCCAAAATAAGACAAAAAACGCGGACGCTCACTCGATTGTTGTTTGAAGCAATTTTTAGAAAAATAGAATTGTTGAAGAAATTGAATCGGGAGGTGTTCTTCTTTACAAACTTCCCGCCCTTTTGATAGAAAAAATACATCATTCATCAGCCTTAGTTTTTGAGTGAGAGTGCTTGGGTTCTTTCGTTGTATCAACTCTTGTAACATTGAAATTTCCAGGAAATAAAATCAAAGTTGTTTTCATACTTTACGTGTATTCCCATTAGTGTACGTCTTTAACCTGTTCTGTTAAAATAAAAACGTCAGAGCATGGACAAAAAAAGTTACTTCTACTAAAATCGTTGAAATTTGCCAAAATGTCAGAAAAAGTAAACTTCAGAAACCGTATTCCGGTGTTATTGGGAAAAGAATAGTGTTTACAGCTCCGACTCATAATTTGTGACAGTTTTTTGTAAGTTTCCGAGCCTGCCCAACGGGCGCCTCGCCGGAAGGCCTGGAAAACTTAATCAGGCTTGTTTCTGGCGAGGCCTTGGTCTTGTTTTTCAGGTTCCCAAAATGAATTAAATTGCAAAACTAAAAATGAATACAAAATTGAGATGCGACCACTCAAAGTTACTACAGCGCGATGGAGGTCGAAAGTGAAAACAACGTTCACCTTGTCATCGGATGACACAAAATAGACTGCTGACACACTCGAATAGTATTGGTACACACGATAACACACACTATTGATACATGGAAATAGAGCGCTAAGTCAGTACACATGAAAACAAAGGCAGTATTAATTGGGAGACAAAGTTATTCTGATACCTTTGAAGTGGGCCAAGGTAAGAAAGAAACCTCCCCACCAAGTAACTCCGCAAAGTAACCCCATAAAGAAACACTCCCAAGTAACTTCCACAAGAAATTCCACCAAATAACCCCACCTAGAAACCTTACCAAGTAACCCCACCTAGTAACCCCAAGTAACCCCAACAAGAAACCCCTTGAGGATCCCGCCAAGTATACTCTTCCAAGTAACTTTACTACCAAGTAGCACTGCCAAGTTACTTTCCTACCAAGTAGCACTGCTAAGTAATTTCTCCAAGAAACCCGAACAAATATCCCCATCAAGATATCCTGCGAAGTAACCTCTTCAAGTAGCCCCACCAAGTAACCCTGCTAAGTAACCTTTTCAAGTAACCCCATCAAGTAATTCCGCCGAATAACTCCGCCAAGTAAACTCTTCCAAGTAACCCCACCAAGTAATTCTGTCAAGTAACTAAGGAACCACCTCATCTTGTGAACGGCGGACATAAAATAGATTGGTAACGCCGCACCCGAGCAGTATTGGTGCACACGACAACACACAACCTTAGTACCAAGTCAACTTCACCAAGTAACCCCACCAGCAGACCCGCCAAGTTAGCTCTTACGAGTAACTTTCCTAAGAAGTAGCCAGCCAAGTCTAAATTAAGTAGCAATTACCTTCAGTTATGACGGGCCTAAAAAACGCTTTTCGATCTTCGCCCAATGAATATTTATGATCTTCAATGAACTCATTTGGTGAGGAAAAACCTCACGAAGACCTTCCAATTTTCTTCTGAAAGTGTGGAAAATTAGGTCGATGATTGAACCATTTTTCTAGACTTTTGGTGTTTGACTTCTGCTCTTGACATTGAACTGTAAAACAGCTTTGTACTCTGGTTGAATGTTGTCAATTGATTTTGAGAGCTGGTACAGTTGACGTGAACTGATTATATTGTTGATTTCCAACGCCAAATGTAAATTCTCTTTCATTATGGATCTTCATCGAGAGAAATTTTTCCCGAACTGAATATATGATAGCCGAAAATCTTTACAAAAGGTTAGAAAATTACGAGATGAGTAAGTTCCCTATCAGGTAGAAATAGCAATCTTGAATAATTAGTTCCATATCCAAAAATATTCAACAAATTAACACTCATTCATAGATTACGATTCATAATATTCCATGCATATTCCGTATGCATAATTTTCAAGGTCATATCCTCAATAAACATTTACACAAACGTATTTATTAAATTAGATACCAATTCAGAAAGCATTGTAGGTTAGATCTCGGTCCAATTGAACGAGTCCTTGAAATACTGCTCACATTGTTGTTGCCATGGTTACGTCCCCAGGCTTCATGGCTCATTAATCAACGCAAAGCGAGACGAAATATCAAAGCATCTCTCTCTCATTCTTTGATGCTCTAAACAATTAAGCACAGCTCAAAAGAACCTCCATCCTGATAACTAAGAACAATTCAGCCGTCCAGCACTCGCTCTACGCAAGCAAATATCAGGCGTGGAGGAAATCCAATTCCACGAAGTCTTCTCGCCATGCAGATTTCTTCGAATTGCACTTCCCGAGAGCCCGAAAAACATCTCGCCTGAGTGTCAGTCTGATGTGTTTGAATTTTGGGGAACCTTAGTATTCAGAGCGGTAGTCTTTTCTGGGTACGCAGTGTAATGAAATTTTCGCAAAGTTTTCCAGTGCCATCGGCATATTTTCTCGCATTTGATTCATTCCGGTTAAACTTGATGTAATTAATTGCACGAGTAGTACACAGAACAACCCGGTAGATACAGAAATCATCACACGGAAGCTCACGATATATGTACGTGCTCAGTACTGCTCTCGGCTGATCAATGAAGCAAAAAAAGTACTCATGTTGATATTAAATACAACCCGTGTTGATGACAGAGAACATGAATAATATTTTGTCAAACTGTAAGCTAAACCTGCTCATGAATCCCTGTAGATCCTGTAAGAAGGGTTCTGTGAATAAGAGGATAAACAAGTTCGACGCCAAATGGCACAAAAGGTAGGAGCTTAATGGAAAACAAGGTTTTCGTGCCTTAATTACCCATTAGAAATCATTGTAGGGAGACAAAAAACAAAAAAAGAAGTTTATCATTAATTACTATAAAAAAGTGACTTTTAAGGAAGCCGTCATGCGATGAAACCGTATTTCGCTTCAAGGTTGTGATAGTTTTGAAGAAAATAATACCTCATCAAGATAATCACATAAGGGTAAAATAAGTATTTCTTCCCTGATGCATTTTGCATGTTTCAAAACCACAATACTTGACTGTTTCCAGGCTCGCAATTTCAAATGTACTCAGTTTATATAAATTCATGCGTTTGCTCTGGTAATTAGCTTCTTATGGCATAATTTTGAAACTCGACAAAGCATGAGATGTTACACCCGTCCAGAGCTGATCGAGTGTTGGACAGCTCAGGCCTCAGCCTAAGCATCGAAGAGTTCAAGTTTGTGCGTGCAATTCTATGCTGGAGATGTAACTTTGATAAGAGATGGTCAAACGAGTATTAAAGTGAGATAGAGTCATCGCATATGAGCTCTCCTCACCTCGAAGCTTCTAGTGCTCTAAAGAGTAGTTATACTAATGAACTTAGTTACCGCAAAGAAGTATTGTTAAAACGAAGAATATAGCTAAAACCGGTGTACAAAAATTTTTTCCATTCAAGTTTAATTACAAGTAAATCTTTTTAGCGTAACCATCACCTTTTTTAGGACCTAAAAGACTGAAGAAAACATTTGACATGTTGCGTATTTGTAAGCAGTAATTATTCATTTTTACATCTATTGATAACGTAGAAGACAGTTTGCAAATAAATGAGCTTCTGCAAAAATACTACACAGAATGAAATAAAAATGGAAGAGATTGAAAACCAGCTTAGTATTTGGAGTGAAAAAAGATGGAGCAATCATCAACAGACCTTTTGTGCCTGTGAACTAAAATAAAGCGTGTTTTCTAGCGCCCGCAGAGTTAGACGAGAGGAACACACTACTTTAAACTCTAGTTTTTATTGAATGATCATATTTTCGTGTATGAAATCTCATGGCTGAGAGGAAGAGAACCTAAGGCACCACCTTTACAAGGAGATATACTCTCATTTCAGCACCTCGGATGCAACGATGATGTTTCCTCTCCCCAGCACAGGTTTAACATCAGACTGGCCACACGAGTGCCAACAAACCAATTTCCTCAGTCAAACACTTCAAACACCGTAAAGGCGGCCTATAATGAATGTGCTTTTGAAGGAATAATATCTGAATTCCGTCTATGGATAGTAAGGAAGGAAAATTCTAAGTTTTCTTTTTTATTTGCTGTAAATTCAGGTCGAACGCAAAGTATTTTCCCAATGTTTGTGAAAATAAGTTGACTTTTTAACTGTATGCCTTAACATTTGTCGCTGTCACACAGTTATTTTGAGCTAAATAGGAGAAATTTCTTTACGCCACAAATTTTTAGCAATGAATTGCATTTACGAGCCTGATCTTGTCAACTGTAGCAAAATTTTAATTCTGTGTCGAGTGTAACCTTGATGAGAATTTGATGAGAACTGGGAACTTGATGAGACATGTTCTAATTGTATGGGACCAAACAGTTTCACTTCATGCTTATGACTATATCCTCAGAGATTGAAACTACTTCCTTTCCCATTTTTAGACTCTACATTGAAAACAATAACACTTATTCACAGCTGAGTTAATAGAAAGCAAACTTTAACAACGCTAAAGATCAAGTGGCTGATCTCGGTTTCATTAAACGAAGTTACTTGTTACTCGCGTAAAGCGTAGACTGTAGGAAATGCAACATACTGTCAAAGACGAAGCGTGTTGTGGAGCGTTAGGTGATCTTGTATCTTATACCGGGGGATCGTAAAGTTCTTCGCATTTCAGCCATGTTTGAAATCACGCATTGAAGTACACCACCTACTTTCAAACGCTTATCTTGAAATTACTGTCTACAGCTCAACCGACAATTTTTTACATTTTAAAGTGTTCGATTCTCCCAGCAAACTTTGTTCCAAACATACTCCTACCTTTGCTTCACTTCGAATGCTGAAATTGTGCCTATTGTATTCTTTTTCATTTAATATTCTCCAGCATTTCAAGAAAACTTCACTAGCTAACCTCATTATTAAATTTACGTGTTCTTTTTGCTTGTGTAAGGTATTTAAAATGAGTTCTCGGAACACTCAAATGCTTCATTTTTAACAAAGCAGTGACGGGAAACAGCTTGCAGACTTCGTTAAACACTTGAATTTTTTTTTCTAACAGTTCAGCATTTGTTCTTCATTACGCGTAGACACGAATGTGTGTTTTCAAAGCAACATTTGATTTAACAATGTTCAAGTGAGTTAGGACAAAACGTGGGCTAAAATATTGTAAACAACAATTATTTTCGAATACGAATGAAAATTATTCCTAGATCCTAGTAAATATGTATGCACAATAATATTGCGATTTATATCGCATCATAGATATTTTGAAGGAAGTTCTTCCTTCCGCGATGCAGGCCTCAATAATTTACAAATTTTGTTGTGCACGATGTGCATTTGAGTACGTCGGTTTGACGTCGCGTACTCTAGGCTGTAGGGTGGCCGAGCATCGAGGTAGGAGTTACCGCACAGGAAATATTTTAGCTAGTCCTTCACATTCAGCTATTAGGGATCATGCAGAGCATTGCAATAGCCCGTTTGACATCAGTAATTTTAAAATTCTGCCAAGATCTAAATTTGCCTCCGATTTAAGGATTTTAGAGTTTATCTTCATTTTAAGAGATAAGCCGATTTTAAACAACCAACTTAGTTCTTTTCCGTTGTCAATAGTTAACAGGTAGTATTTTTTTAAGGTTAGTTTTTGTTTTGTTTGTTTTTCAATTTATCCACTTTCTAATTCATTTCATGTTTTTTCAGGTAAATTTGTTTTTTGCTGAAGATGAGCGAATGCTCGAAACGTTCAATTTTATTGTTTTACTTGCAATTCTTAATTCGAGTAAATGTTTTATACGGTATTTTTAGTTCTCTCCTTTTTACTTATTTTGATTTCCTTCGACGTCCGTGTAAGTGAGGTATGAATGAAAGTGCCTCTGATGTTACTAAACCATTGCCGGGTGTGAAAAATTCACTACCGCGAGACCGAATCGACGCCTGTCAGTACTCTATCCACCTTAGATCTAATGATTCCCGTAAAAAAAAAACGCCCGCAGCTACACCGCCTGACCCCGTCCGACATTTGGTCTCTGGCAAAATTCCTTACAACCCAGAAAAGTTGCATCCATCCGTCCAGATCCGCTCTAATACGGATTATCGCCGAGCAAGATGACATGAATTCCCGTCACAGCAAACGCTGCCGCTCTCGTGAACATGTCTGCCGCGTCTGGCTGACGTGAGTGAGCGGAATCCTCTACGTGTGTTCTGATCAACTCCCACAGCACTAAACTCGGAAGGATATATGTATATATACTCATCAAGATCTGTATTGTCTTTCTTCACAGACCATTCTGAGTATATATATTTTCTTCAGAGTTTAGAACTGTGGGAGTTGACTTGAACGCACAATGAAAATGAAGATAAAAATGTCCATAAGCTTTAAACGTAGATGAAAAAGTTTGATTCAACTGCAAATGTAAAAGTCTGTAGGCTTTCCCAATATGTTTTCAAATTGGTTTCGAGTGAATCTCTGGAAAAGTTTTTGATCAAATCAGTCATAAAATCTATTTTTCCACTAAAACGCAATTCGAGTTTGAATACAAAGAATTATTTCAGAATGTTGTGCCAATAAAATGAAGTTCTCGCCAGTTGAAGACTTTGAACGAGAAGTCAGCAGTGTTGCATTTATTTTTAATAACAAAGAAAACATTCGGTATCACTAAAGCGCTTTGCTCTCTAGCATAAAATGTCTGAGTCTGACTGACAATGGCAGAGAGTTGAGATCACTATTCTGAATTCTGGTCAAAATTTCACGCGATGAAAGACTGAAATTAAAATAAAATGAGCATTAAATCCAACACTGCGAAAGTCCAAGGAAGTGAGGAGTCTAGAAGGTCGTGCATACGAGTGGCTTGGTAAAAAATCAGTAATGATCTGTTACTGGCTTTGACAGATGACTAGCAATCAACACGCTTAAACACAAAAAACGCAACCTGAAATATTGAATAAGTGACGGAAATCTTAAATGTACCAGCTAAACTACCGACAGCTTAATAGAAGTGTTCATCCTTCGGCCTAAAAACTACCATGTGGAATATTAACTCAATTAAAAAATATCCACGAAAATCCAAATGGGCTTCTTCAACTATGGCTAATAGACTCAAATATCACCCCTTTCCTTATTTAGTTGGGCCCATAATTGAGTATTACAAGGGCAAAACGTGCACCTAAGCAGTACTTCAAACTAACTCGAGACCGCAATAGTTCCAATGAAACAGGATTTTCAAATGAAATTAAACGTCAGCTCTTTGCAAGTAACAGTTTTTAGAAGTGAAATGAAACGTTAGGTGCCCTTTTTCTGGATCAGCACTTTGAAGAGAACTGACGCATTGCTTTGCGCAAGTTAAACACAGAACCTCAGGCTAAAAAGGCGCACGACCAGCTTAATGAAAGTGACCCTCAGATCACCACAATTCCTATTTCATCTCCCGTCCGAGCGACGGTGTACACAGCTCCATTTGAGCACGGCCTAATTAATGGACGCTGCAACGCCTACCGTTTCTCCCATTGAAATTAGAGGCAGAAAATAAAGTGAACCTTGATGCTAAATTTCTTCGGACTGTTCGACGTAGATTCATTAAATGTACTTAAAATAAATGGGGCGTGGAGGTTCATTTTGCTACTAGATTCATCGCCAACATTAGGTTTAGATTTTTTTGTGTGATAAGGTAGCATAAACTCGGCACAACGCGTTGTTCAATATAAAAATCTATTGAGTAATTTTCATTGAAAATGAATTGAAGCTGTGTGAGACTCACAGGAATCTGAACGTGACAAACTGACAGAAATCTCTAATAGAGAGATTGTCTAAAACATGTCTACTGTATGTACGATGAACTGTCTAAATTATGGGACAGACTGAAATCATTATATGAAAAAAATTTTCAACAAATCGATTACCTTGTGACCCTCCAGTTGTCACAAACTGCACTTTGATTTAAGCTTTACCAAAGTCAGATGATTTCCCTTTCTGAATTGCTTTTATTTCATTTAAAAATTTAATGTAGAAATTAAGTTTAATTACACTTTAATATTGTATATGAGTTGAACCCGGTGCAGTTAACGTGTTAAATATGCAACTGACACGATCTCAACGCGATGGACTTGAAGCTCTATGAGTTTTACGTATTGGCGCACGTAAGTTTAGCCAACAGGTTGATTAAGGCTTTTGGTGAATAAATTATGCACCTTAAACACCTAAACCAAAACGCCTGATCCTCAGAAAGAGCATTGAAACAAAGTCAGTTGTAACAGTCAAGTATGATCAATATTTCAACGCACGTTCAGACTGTACTAAACAATTTGAACAATTTATTTACCACAGGTGATGCAGAGGTAGAATGTTTCTTAAATCTAGTACAATGGTCAAATTTGAGTATAGCTACCTGTGGGCCCGAATAAGTTCAGCGACTTCTGGGGCATCCTACCAAGCGACTTCTGGGGCATACCAAACACTTACTTCTTCTCTGTGCATTACGTAGTCAAATTAACGTCTTCGATCCCCTGATTCTTCCAAACGACATAGGATGTTGCACGCAACATCATTTAATAAGTTTAAAACTATAATAAAGAACAATCTACTAGGTAATTCAAGTTCGTGGACAAATGAGGTTTGCATCTAAACAATGGGCTATATTGTCGGATATACGCAGTAGGTCACAGCCAGGTAAAGTTAAATTTAGAGCCTGCCCCCACCACATGTTGGCAGAGAATTGAAACAATGATGCACTCCACTGTGTTTCACGACCGAAGCGCGGAGTCGAAGCATGTCGGACGAACAGCGACCTGGCGTCAGCTACAGCACAGGCTCCTTCTGGTGTCGACCGCAGTGCCGCCTCCAAAGAGCAGACTAATGAGTAACAGAAAATACAAACGATAACTAAATGATACATCACAGTCTTTAGCAAAATGAAGAGCGCACTGAAAATTTCTAGTTACCTGCGTTAAAGACACCAATAAGAGAACGGTGAGGACAGAGCCAGACATCGAGAGATTACGTGGCATGGCTAGCTACAAGTAGGGTTCTGCTCGCATTAATACGGACTAGTGTTTGCTGCTCAGGCAACCCCTCGTAGGAACCTCGTTAACGAAGCACTGCGGCAGAATTGCAGGGCAATTTCAGTTAATTCATTTCCAAATTACAGCGCTTTAACAACGTTGCATTTGCAACAGATCGTAAAACGAATGTAAAGATTAGACCTGCCTGTAAGGAACGAAAAATTTATAAAAAATACACATACGACGAACTGTACTGAAAACAAACTCAACGAAGGTTTAATGATTTAGAATGAAAGAAAGGGAGCGCAATATTTTGCGTAATGCATTAAAATCAATCATTATTCTAGCATAATATAATTTAAATCCTGTCTGAGAATTGGCTGTATCGTCCTTAAAAACAGGAAATAGAAAACTTTTGCGTTGAATTTATCCTAGACTGTGAGCTTTATAAATACGTATACTGTGTGAAATTAAAAACTGAGCAAACGAAACACTTAGGAGAACAATTTTCTCTCATGTTTTCAGTGTTCTCAGTTATGTGTTCCTACAACGTAATCCGTTTCGTGTGCTTTTCCTGATGACTCGATTTTTTGCAGCCGATGATGTGCGAATGCGCAAAGCGTCCATTTTCACACTCTGGTTTCTTGGCCTTTGGAAGACTAAATGTTTTTTACGGTCTTCCTTGCCCTCTCCATTTTACTAAATTTAAGCAATTTCTAATCAAAGGTTTTGGATGTAATTTATCTTTGCTTTGATGAATGCCTGACGGTTCATCACTCTTTGAAAACATAGAAAATTTTGTCAGTAGCACAGACCCACGATTCAACTGTTTTGCATCCGTGCTCAGGTACACTAGGACACGTGAGATACGTTGCTCCGCCCATTTAAAAACCGTAAATAATTTACGAGTTTCATTGAACATCACTAAATCGAATTGAACTGACAACCTTTTGACGGGTTACACTGACAGTTGGAAATTCAGCACCAACTCTGCTAGCGTGAGACATAATTTCATGTATATTTTGAAAACGATTGTGAATTTTGCTTGCCATCAAATTATATTACCCCCCTCCCTACATTTCATTATTTTTCATGAAAATTTGCTAAACTTGGAGATTAGAGAACATTAAGCACTCAAACTCAACATTGGCGGAACTCCACTAAAAAATCTTGCAAGGAGTGATTTTAATATTTCTTGTAGAATATTTTGGACTGCAGTAATAGACTTTTCATTTATTCGCAATTTTTCAAGAACGGAAAATTGGTATTTTCTTTCAATTAAAAAACCCAAAAGAAAAACCCTCTGAGACAAAACCGGAAAGTGGAAAGCAGCTCACTGCTCAACAGGCTGGTCGCCTTGTGTGCCACCGGTGTACACAGAGGGTATTTTCATAAAGCCGATGACCGGACAACAGTCCCAAACTCAATTTTTTCACGATCCTTTGTAAAAATATCCCTTTCGTTCTTTTGTTTGCTATTTTCAAAATTGCTCACCAAAACTGACTTTAAATTTAAGTTGAATGTTGAATTTCAATGCAATAATTACAAGATAGCCAAAACAGTTCAGCCCGTTTTTGATTAGACATTGAATGAAGTTGAAATGTACACGCAATGCGTGTAGCAATTGTTTTTAGATTCAGACAGCCGAAAGTAGGAACATCAGACGTTATAAAAACACTCACACCGTGCTTGGCCATCAGTTATAACCTGGACAGCAGTGGAGAAGGTGTTAATGTCTACAAATCTCATTCGGGGCTGCTGCTTTACGACTTCAAAGTGGGCTTATCAGCAGCTGCATCAAGTCGCCGCATATGTCAAGCGATTGGGGATAGGGCTGTGAATGAACGTACTGCAAGGCGTTGGTTTAAAAAATTCAAGTCGGGAGATTTGTCCCTCCGTGATGAGCTTTGCAGTGGACGACCACAGGTCTTGAATTACGGAGTCCAAAATGTGGCTATTGAACAGGACAGTAGTCTAACGTGTGGTGAACTTGCAAGACAGTTCAACGTTTTCGATGAAACGGTTAGACTTCGCCTCCACCGACTAGGTAAGACGCACCAACTGAACAAGTGGGTTCCCCACACGCTGTTGGAGGTCCACAAGAGACGAATAGCAGTCTGCGTATCGCTGCTTTCTCGTCATCGTACTGCATCTTTATTCAACCGAGTGCTTACCAGCGATGAAAAGTGGGTTCTGTCCGAAACTTCCAAGCATTACAGACATTGATTGTCACCTCAGGATGCTGCTCCTCAAACCGCAAGACAGCCTATGCACCCACGCAAGATTATGCTTTGTGTCTGGTGGACAGGTCGTCAAGTGTTGTTATGAGCTGCTACCAACGGGCCAAACGGTCACTGGGGACCTATACTCGCAGCAACTGGAACATGTGCAACAGGCGTTGCACCAGAAGGAGGCATCACTGGTGAATCGTAAAGGTGGGCTTTTCCTCTATGACAACGCCTGGCCGCATGTCGCGCGAGTTGTCAGGGATACCATACAGTAACTTGGGTGGGAGACTTTGTGCCATCCACCTTATTCACCTGACTTTACGCCATCCGATTACCACCTCTTCCACTCCTTGGATAATCATCTTCGTAGAAAATCCTTCACCAATGAAGCTGACTTGCGCCAAGCCCCCACGGACTTCTTTGCGTCCAAAACCAGCAAGTTTTACCTCAAGGGGATTGAACAGCTTGAGACAAATTGGCAGAAGGTGCTGGATGCCGATGGCGATTACTTCGAAGACTAAGTATAAGTAACACATACTGTGTAGCGTTTTATTTTTTCCTTTAAAAACGCACTGAGCGTTTTTGGCTACCATGTAATTCGGTCAGATTACCAATAGAATTTTGTAACAGAACACTGACACACCTTAACACGTTGATTACGATTGCGAGGGTCGTAAAGTTGATTTGGTTAGGTTGTAATAAACAAACTGAGAAAATCGACTTAAATGCTCGAATAAGCTTCCAGCCTTTGTAATAAATGCACAAAATATAAGTGTACATTAATATTTTCCTCGTACAATAAAATTCATTCAAAAAGAAGTCGCGCAATGACTTGAAATATTCATTTACATTGGTGCGTAAATGAGCAATTTACATGGTGGTACACATTCGTCAGACTTCGGAGTCAACGTGTTAACTCGAACAAGTCCCAATCCAAGCACAAATGGCTAAAAATTTTTGTCCTCCGATCCAAACGCGGTGTTGCAATTCGAACACAAATGCCGGCCATCACATGACGCCGAAGCCGGTCAGCAGTCAGTCACTAGGTCTGGAGCCCATAGTCCCCCATGGAGACTCGCTACATCAATGAGTTTTGAACATAATCCTTAATGACTATAATCATCATGAACAAAATCCTTAATGATCATAGTCATCATGAACAGAATTCTTAACAATCCTTCTACCCTCTGCACTCATTCGTCTGTGCCAGCGACTACTATCATCCAAGTGTGCTCAAATGTTTTTTTATTTAAAATCTTTTACTTAAATCCTGTCGAATGATTAGAGCACAGCATGAAAGCATATTTTTTTATAATGGAAAATATGGGGATTATGGAAGTCTCGAACGAATGCATTGTTTTTACATTGAGGTATCTTTACATTACATTGAGGTAAAGAAAGGAATTGAGGTATCAGAGAGGATTAGCAGAACTTTGGTACACCAATACATTTGAGACGAGTTTCATGTTAAGGAAAGGCCAATTTAAATCAGTGAAGACACAGGAAAACCATCTTATGTGAAATGATTACTTTACAAAGGCAAAATACCCACAAACATGGGATGCTTTATTTACTCGGACGAAAAAAGTTAACCCCTATCAGCAAATTAATTATCGGAATGACACGTGGCTAAATGTAAATACTTCTGAAGGACTCAGGATAATGCATGCTCATTTTCTGGCTACTAAGTTGTGAGTTGTGAAGGTCGTGTCATGCTGCCTTACGTGTTCCCACAGGGTTTATGGGGTTAAAGCTACTGGATTCATTGATTTTCTACAAACGGTTGTTAAGCCCTGGATAAAGTTGCAAATGGAAGGTCGCGCGTCTTTCATCGAGACTCAGTCCATTCTCACAAAGCCGTGGTAACCCAAGACTTATTTTGAGAGGATTTTTACGAACATGGGACCCTTAATACGTGGCCTCAAACTCGCCAGATTTAAATCTTATGGGATATTACGTTCGAAAGGTCAACGAAAGGGAGACTAATCGCCCCCCTCATTCAGTACCGTAATTTTACTGGAAGCTGATATTGTCCAGGTGATGACCGAAATGAATTTAGACAACTTAATATAAGCTCGATAACGATTTGGATTCGGTAAGAAACAGTCATTGAAGCCAAAAGTGGTTTCAGAGAATAATTTATTAAATAAGTGTCATCAAGGATATATGTTTAAATTTGATTTAAATACATACAATGTATATTATTATTATTACAATCATACATATATTATATAATAATAAATATTTATTGTACATTCTTGCTAAAAAATTGTTGCTTGCTCAACATTTTTAAAACGTCCTCAAATAACCCTCGAACCCTTCGAAACACTCAAAAATAAAAAAAAATCCAAGGAAAGACTCATATTTCTTCAGAAAACGTTTCAGAGTCCAGCTCCATTATCATTTTAAGTAAAAGATCTGTACATATCTGAGGCCAAATATCAAAACACCTGTGAGCGGGGTGGGCATTAAAAACCCACCCAAAAACACATAAAAAATAACAGCCCAGTTTTTCCCCAAATTTAATATTACATGTGAATACACAAACCGACAACAAACGCACAATGCAGGTTTTATTATTTCTTTAATTGACTCCGTTTTCACACTAAATACATTGAATCTAATTTGAACCTTAATTACTTCCTATGGGTTGTACAACAAAATTTATTCCATCATGTGGAAGTCTCTCCCAGCAGTGGTAGGTCTTAGTTGGATCATCTTAGAGATCAGCATTTGGCCTCTAGTGTTTGAATATTTTAAGGAGCATTTGAGCTTACCCTGCCCCAAATCTAACCTATACCAAACATTGTCACAGACAATTCCAACTAGCAGTTTATATCTAGGTCGTATCACAGATCAGAACTTGTAGAATTCTTTATTTTCTGTATATTAGAATTAATATTTGAACTAAAGAACAAATTTTCCAGTTGAACGTTTATTTTTTTTCTTGGTTTTCTTGAGAAGTGCTAAGGTACTTAAAAGTCCTACCGTTTTACTGGTGGTGGTGCAGTCGACTTCACTATGGTTGGTGTTAATGTAGAAGAAAAGGAAATTGTAGACAAGAAACTAGTAGGACTAAAAAGCTAATGAAAATGCCGAAATTGCAGTTTTTCTATACTATACACTATACAACACTGATAGCAAGACTCAAAGAGCGTGAAAGTCAGAAATTCATAAGTCACCATATCATACTCCTGATAGATTGGCAGCTACTGCGTTTGACTGGAGCAACTTAAGCTGTGTTCACACTGCACACACAAATCCTTAATGTGCGCACTAAAAAATTAACTTATGAGAAGAATTTTTGAGAGCGTAATTTAATAAAATAACAAAAAAAATACAACCCAATAAAACACAATAAAATCCAATAAAACCCAATAAAACGCTGAAAGTAAAACGCTTGGGCTTATTTTAAAAACTGAGTTTTTCCAATCCTGCCTGGGAGTGGGTGATGTTAAAAGATAAGTAAAAAATATATCTATATACAATTGAGCAGTTAACAAACAGGTTGCTATCCCTTGGTAATTATTTGGACGGAATATGGGCTGAATCCGTCAGTTCGAACATCACTTCAATGACATCATAGGCANAATGTATCGGACTGTTGCCTTCTCCAGCGAGACTCGCCTTTGAAGCGCTTTTTGTCAATACATCCAAGGTGTAAAAGTAAAGTAATTGCATTGTTATCGATCCCAACCCAACGGGAATTCTTTTTATTCAAATAGTTAAATAAATTTAAAGCCATCTACTCGATGAAGTCTCTACCAGTCATGTAGGATAACCTCATCCGAGCCAAAATAGCATCGCGTTTACATCAACGGCCAACCATGCGCAGGAGAGTATCGTAAATATGTCTAGCGAACTTATTTCGCACAACTTTTCCTCTCAGGCTTACAATCATGTCATCAGGAAACCCCATTCTAGTAAATATCAATGATGTTAAATTTATAGGGTTTTATTTACAGAATGTAATGTAGAGAAGGTATGACTCTGTCTCATTCCGCTGTTTCTGAACGCTACCTGAAATCTTTAATGTCTTACCCTACCCTTCGTGCTACTCATCCGTGGAACTCTCTCCTTGTCCAAGGATGAAGAGACCATGATAATTTGTAATTAATCGTTTTTGTTAACGAAAATGCATTGGGTGAAAATTATATAACATCTTGCACTAGGGCAGTGATTCCCAACGTGCGGGTCGCAACCCCAAATGGGGGTAGCGAGATAATACTGTCATGGGGTTGCCAGTTCACTTCAAATAAAATATTAAAATTATCATAATATTTTAAAAATATAGAGACAAAAGTCAGTTGACTGTTTAAAAAGTAAATTTTTCAGTTAAATTATTACAAAATAAAAATGAAGTAAAAACCCATGCCTAAGGTCATTCCACTCTTGAAAATAAGTAATTAAATTGTGCATGTACGTTTCAATTCAGGTTGATTCACAAGTAATTTCAGTTTTAACCTTTAACTCGTTTCAACAAAATCGGAAATTACTTTAGAATTCAAATAGTATACACATTTGCGTGTTTATGTTTTACGGTATAGCCATTCCATAATAAACTGATTTTCGAAATACAATAGATCACAAATAGTTATTTGAAGGAATGGAGGTTGTGAATAGATTATTTTTTCCAAAATCGGTCACCGTAAGTGAAAAGTTGGAAACCTCTGCTTAAGGGTGTCTTGATTAATTTACGAAATTTTAATTATAGACGTGAATTAAATAATATCGATATTTTGACTCAAAACTGTGGTCCCTGAACGGTGGCAATTTAATTGAAATACTATTCAAGAAGACACAAGTCGCTCTCCTTCTCAAAAAGAATTACATTGACAAAAAAGGAAGAAAATACGCGAGAATAAGAGGTAACTACGACATTGGCCAGTTAAGTCCCCATACAAAAATTTGATAGAAAATTTGCGGGACCACCTAAAACGACACATGCATCGAGAAAATCGTCCACATACTGTGGTTTCACAACGAAATTAGTTGATGCCAAGTTGGTTTGAAATAGACCAGATGTACAACAAGAAATTTTTAAACTCAATATCCCATAGAATTGCCACCATTATTCGTGCTCGTGCCATAGTCGTTGCAGGTGTCTAAGTTTTTGTCCAGCGAATGCAAATAAATTTGCATCGTGCGTTTACATATCCATTCACATTTTTCCGACCCTCTTCAGTTACTTTAGTTAGATCGATAAGGAAATTAATCTCTAATTTCTGTAGCAGGTAACCAAGGAGCAAAAAATTCACACTCTGCGCCAGTGATAACTCTAGCACAAATAGAACTTTTTCTTAGTTATAAATTCCTCTTACGATGCTATTGTAGTAAAGTAAATAGTTGGTTTCATTGCTATATTTCTTATGTTAAGTGGTACTCATGTCATGGTCCTAATAAGGCGGTTTTTCATTCTAATGCGGTGTCGTACCGCATGCTGGAATTGATATTTTGGCGACCGAAATTACATTCTTTTAGGAATTATTTCATTAGGATATTTGGAATCCGCAGGCACCAGTCTCTAATGAGGCGAACTGTAGTGATATAATCATAGAATTCATTTGTTAAAAATGTGATTGATTGATTCATTTCGGTCATCGTGAGCAAATAATTATCGTCGGTAAGCGTAAGAGAGCATCCAAAAAGCCATATTTTCAAGACTAACATTTATGCATGCATGTTCAGCAACGTCAATATCTTACAGAAATTTCGTCTCATCATTTTCACTCTACACTCTCATTCATCCTAACTTATGGAAGAAATTAAAGCTGGAATGAACACTTATATCACTACTGAACGCTGACAACTATACATCGCAAACCTGTTGAGAGAGAAAATACAGTAATTAGACATAACAGAAATAATGAGGACTAATCTTGCGAGTCCTTCTGGGCTTTGGTGATGCTCAAACGGGGAGGCTGATCACGTTTTAAATTGGAGTCAGTAGGTACAATAGATGAAAAAGGGATCTCCTGATCTTTTACGATGATTCACGACACTTGTTTTCACTATGCGGTTAATTTGAAATAACGCCGGTTCTCCGCCGAAGGCGACGAACCCTAAAAAAAGAGGACCAGTCCTTGTGATCTCGCTAAGTCAACTTCTCTCGTAAATGTCCCAGAGTAATTTACCTGCTCTGCCTTTACTAACCTTGAAGGCGTGTCGTTATGAACAAACACGTCATAACAATGGTTAACAGTTAGTTGGTGGGAAAGCCTACAGTCTTCATTAATCATTAAGAAACTGAATACTACATTTAATCTACATAAAATGGATGAGATCCTTAGTGATTAAATTTACGAAGATGAAAGAATATATTCTTCGAAGCGAAAAAGGGTAGCTGGTAACCCTCATGACTTGGAACTCCCTTGGCGTGTTGAGGGCGTGGGTAAGGCGAAGCTTTCGAGCAACGCCTGCTGGCGTTGGCGACAGTTATTCTAATTGTTATTCTCAGTAGATTGGGCAGAGGATCATAGAATCGGACAAATGCTGGATTTTTCCTTGAGAATCGTTATCTTACGAGATGACGATTTTTGTTTTTTTTTCAGGGCATTGTAAGGAAATGTCGTTGGCCAGACGCACTTCTCCGTCGTAGCCATGAATTTATCGGATGCAGTATAGGGAGTTGTGTGAAATACAACACTCAAGATTTTACGGTAGCCTACATGCATTTTGCAGAACATCGGAAATTGTACTCGAATTTTTGGGTTTTACCATCCCCTCGTGTTGGATACCTACTCGAGGCCTTAAATAAAATCCCATATCAAAAGAAGAAATTAGAACAAGAACGCAAAAGAAGGGATCTGAGAGCCTATCTCAAGACCAAGTAGAAGCCATGCGATCACATGCCAGATGAAGTTGTCGCACCATTAAATAACATTGAACATCGAAGTGCAGGAATGCGTATAAAAAATAGAGTTTCGACGGCTAGGGAACGAAATAGAAAAGTAGACCGAGACTATAATTGGAAAGTGCTGTAAGAAAGAGCTGCAAAAAGAATGCCGAATGAGAACCGCAACCAATCTGACAGAATGCGAATAGGAAGTAATACTTTCCTACGTCGAACACGTTGCAAATCCAGCAAATACCGTAAAATAACTGAAGAGGATGCTAAGGCCAGGAAAACTGAAATGAGTGAACAAAGGCAAAAAGTTGTTCAAAATAGATCTGAAGAGATGCTGAAGATGAGAAGATAATAAAAAATATGACAATGTTAGAAAAGAAACTGGAAAGCAAAGGAAAGTTAAAAATATCATCGCTATATTACAAAAATTTATTAGTATGCATAGTGTGAAGCAACTTTTACTCCAGTTCGTGATTGGCCCCGCTCTTTTTATGTATTTTTGTTCATTTTGAAGTACAATTTCAATTTCTTCATAAAAATATTTTTCTGAAAACTTCTTTTTATTAAGGGGCTAACGACAGGGAAAATGTTACCTGCGACGAAAGGTTACTTGTTCCTTTTTAAAGAAAGCTTCATTATATCTTGTGTTGCGACTAACTCAAAACATTTGCTGCTCCAGATTTGACAGTATGTGCTTCTACACTAATGTGATGTTACTATGATTTTAAGCTATGTTGCTTAAAATTGACCCCGCTTTTTTGGAGTCGTTACTTTTCGTTGATGCTGCGAATATCTGGTCCGGGTTGAAACTTTCTGCAGCGAGTCTGTTTTCACAGGCGTGAGGGGAAATCGAGGAGGCCGACGAGGGCTAAATGAAAGCGAAAATAAGTTCAGCTTTAGAGGAGCTCTGGAAATAAGATCCCTCGTGAACTCGTGCCTTCGTCTGCGATAAAAGTCAATGGTGGGATTCTGAGGTCATTGATTGCGAGCTCAAGTGCAGAGGTGAACGCGAGACGTTCTCTGCTTCTGGCCGATTTGAAGCTGCTGGTCCGGATTTAATTTCTACTGCAATTTAATCGCAGGAATGAATTGAATCTTCGTATGCTGCAGGCCTTCGGTTTGGGGGGGCATTCTTACACGAAATTTTTTCCAAGAAGCGAGCCTGATTACTTTACTCCAAGTGAAGGTTTGGGAGCATTTCCACGATGACATTTTCGAGTTTGAAATGGATTTCTTAAATGTTTTAAATTTAAGAACATGATTTTAAGACTTGTTCATCCCTGCTCAGGTTGCTTAATATGAACATTCTTACTACAGAGATACCACGCTACCATAGCAAAAAATTAAGAGCAAATTGACATAGTTTCCGTACTCAATAATTTTAATTTAAAAAATTGTGGGCTTTACACGACAAACTTAACATCTGTCGTTGAAGAGAACATTCTTTCTAACATTTCACGGATCGAATATTGTTCGCAATTTAGTTAATAGTAAGTACACAAATAGGTTTGCCAGATACATTTGGCATATACGACTTCACCTCACTTGGATACTTCAAAATCAGGCACACGGACTCGAGGTAAAACGTCGAGGACAAGTTGAAAATTTGTCACTTCCTCATCTCTTTCATGCCGTCAAAATGATTGAAAGTGTTTCAAAACATTTTAACCGAGAGCGCATCTTGAGGTCTCTTGATAAATTTTATTTGAAAAGAAAACAGGATTCTCTCCATTCTATCAAGTGAAAATTATTTCTGCCACGGAGTCAGACCAGAATGTTGATGTATACAATGAAGACACAGATTCCCTCTTACGGAAACAACACGAATTCTAGATCCCAGAAACCAATTTCGTTAAAACTTCTAGAAACCTGGATAAGATCAAATCACAATAGATAAAAAAATTCCATATTTTTAGTTCATATCTACTTATTCCATTGTATTCTCAGCATCTAAAACCTTTAAAAACTTTAAAAAAACAATTCCTTTCATTTCCGTGTCTCCAGAATTTGACGGCAAGTTTAAAAGCATTATAAAATGCATCAATAACTTGTCTTTTCGACGCCAAACTTTTTCATTTGTTTAGAATTGTGGCTCCCCTCAAACATTCTTTGAACGCCGCTGCAATATCGAAAACTTGAGATTACCTGAAGCGTCTCTTCAAACATCTGTTACTAGTGCATTGACGTCTCATTAATGTAATCCTCAAAGCCTTCCGTAATTTACAAAAACAATCAAATTCTTCTTTCCATCAAGAACAGCACTTGATTCTTTTGTAGGAGATAACATCGGAATCCAAAGCTCATTAAAATTGAAAAGTTTGAAGTCCGATATTTTTTCCGGGCTTGTGAGCAAAGAGCACAAAGCCTCTCAGAACTGTCTCGCATAACTGTCTCACAAAGAAATCTAGTACAACAGTCAAACATAACAGTCCCTTGCAACAGTCCAACACAACAGTCTAACACAACAGTCCAACACAACAGTCCAACACAACAGTCCAACACAACAGTCTAACACAACAGTCCAACACAACAGTCCAACACAACAACCCAACACAACAATACAATACAACAGTACAAAACAATAGTCCGTCACAACTGTACAACGCAACAGTCCATCCCAACAGTACAACACAACAGTCCAGCTCAACAGCCCCTCACGGTTAGAATTGCTGAACTGACAAAAGCCAGACGACTGCCGCAGCTCCCCGCACAGATAAGCTTT
>JACJUY010002481.1:73585-100931 GCA_014220935.1 Platorchestia sp. MABIK | reverse complement strand
CCAAAAAATGGGTATCGGTATCGGTATCGGTATCGGCCAAAAAAATGGTATCGGTACATCACTAATTTTTACTAGATTAAACACATGTTTATTTTTGTTAAACAGACCTTGTGCTTTCCTTTCTTGTGAGTTACTTTTTCTATGTTACACACAGCATGTTTCACAAAGAGCTGCCTTGCTTTTCTTTACGAATAAAACCCTGTTGAATTCAAAAAAGAAAGCGTTGATAAACATTGCCCAGGTCAGTGTTTTTTGAAAACTGTACACTTGTTTTGAACTTCCTCTACGACGTTGTGGAAATTTAATGGCATTCTTGTGATAGTCGGCTTTGTTAAGCGGTTGCTGCTTGCACTCTCTTAGCCTCTGTATTTCTATGTCAGTACCAAAGACAGGTCGGAGTTAGTCCTGTCGAGTGATCCTCTTCACCTTTCTTTGGTTAGTAGGTGCACCATTGATCTTTTTCTGCATTTTTATATATTTTCATAGATCCTTATTTTCATTGGTCAAATTTTTCATAGATCAGTATTAATGGGCTAAGCCCTCAGTCATTGCATTGAATTAACAAATTGGCGTCATTTTGGTCAGTGATCTGTTCTACGTTCGGAACCACCTGCCGGTGCCCGAAGTGAAGGAGAGCGAGTACTCGCTGGAGGTGGGCGGGCTTGGGGTGCAAGAGCTGCAGCTCTCACTGGAAGACATCAAGAAGTTCCCCAAGCACACGATCTCAGCGGCCGTGCAGTGCGGTGGTAACAGACGATCTGAGATGGTCAAGGTGTGCAGTGGATGCTTTTTGATGCACGTTCCAGAAAACTGATGACAATTAGTTTGAATATGATGTAAGGGGAAAATTTACCACTGATTGAGCTGGCACCGTACTTTCTCCGTCCCCTTTGGTCGAAAAGCTGAAAATGCGAGTCTAATGAAGCAAGGAGGGAAAATAGTTTCTGTAAAAAAATTGCTCTCGTGCTTGTTGCGACTGGTTAATTCGAATATCGTCGTTTCTTGTAAGAATTTTGGGGTTGGAGGCTGTTCAAACGTGCAATGTTTTTTTCTGCAGGTCGCGTTGCTTGTGTTGGAATATTCTGGCTTAGTATTCATTAGTTTGTGTTCGCGTCGCAAATTCTACCAAATTCTTTTACACTTCACTGCCAATTCTGCATTTTAGGCCTGTTGAAGGAGTTGGTCAATGGTCTGTCTGAGCTATAGGTCAAGAAGTTATTCTCTGGCTAGACACTACTGAAATGTTAAGGATTTTTTCAAGTTTCTGAAGGTTGTGCATCTTCGATGGTCTACTTTAAAAGTTAATTTTTTAATAATTTAAGCAAATGTTTGGGTGAACATCTCGTGAAAACTTATGTTAAACACGTTTAATTGAAGTAAACTGACAAAACTCTGCTCCACATCCATTCGGTCCGCGGTAATTTCGTAAATCTCTTCCTTCATGAATTAACTTGATCTGTTATGCTTCAGTGTTATACTGTTATATTTCAATGAGAAAAAGGATTTTGTTGAGTCTTTTCATTGTTTCTATTACTTCATTACATGTGCCATTGTACTTATTCATTTCAAGGAATGCGTTTTCCGAGTTTTAGAATAAATTTGTGATTTTTCTGTTTGCATGAAGATTGCCATTACGTTTTATGTTGAATGTTCTGTTCAATGAAATCTTCTGTCCTCGCTAGAAGAAGGCGTTAGTTCTTCAACTAATCTAAATCATCTAGAATCATTTTTCTTGCTTGTTGCGTGTGCTCTTTTCTCACTTTGGGGCTCTGTGGATGATCTTTCAAAGAACATCTGGGACTCTTATATGATGACTATAGCAATGGTTTAGGTAGCAATTGGAATGGCTTTTATGATGGCTGTTGCTGTGTTTCACTAATGATAATTGTCACAAGCATTGAATAACGATCACATGGTATGTTTTTGCAGAAGTGATGCGAAGTTTGTATTCTTGAACTGCGAGACCTACGGTGCGATATAGTACGCATTACTGAAGCGCTAGCAAATCTACGTTAATACTACTACTACTTCTCATTTTGAAACTCACATGGTTGTGGTGTTCAGTCTTTGTTCAATGATCTAAGAAGCCAGAGGTTTTGAGTTTTTTTATAGTCTTAAAACAGCAACTTCTAGATAAATGTTTACTTTGTAATGCAAATAAAATACCAGTGTATATCCATCATAACATATGTACGCTGAAATAGCCACGCATTATGTTGATAGTGCTATATCAGATAAGGAACCTAAAGTTAAATACTACAATGTGCTCTACATTTAGAACAAGTTTAAAAATACATTACCTGCAAGAGATTGATAATTATTTGAGCACTGACAACGTACACTATGAATTAAAGCAGTGCGTTATGCCATTTCACATGCGTAAAATATCTACCTCATCAATAGGTACTTTCAAGTTTGCGTGAATTTCACGTGAACAGTAAACTGCAACTGTATTGATGTAAGAAACAACAGCTGTATTAATGCTGTAAGAAACTGCAGCTGTATTGATGCTGTAAGAAACTGCAGCTGTATTGATGCTGTAAGAAACAGCAGCTGTATTGATGCTGTAAGAAACTGTAGCTGTATTGATGCTGTAAGAAACAGCAGCTGTATTGATGCTGTAAGAAACTGTAGCTGTATTGATGCTGTAAGAAACAGCAGCTGTATTGATGCTGTAAGAAACAGCAGCTGTATTGATGCTGTAAGAAATAGCAGCTGTATTGATGCTGTAAGAAACAGCAGCTGTATTGATGCTGTAAGAAACAGCAGCTGTATTGATGCTGTAAGAAACAGCAGCTGTATTGATGCTGTAAGAAACAGCAGCTGTATTGATGCTGTAAGAAACAGCCGCTGTACTGATGCTGTGAGAAACAGCAGCTGTATTGATGCTGTGAGAAACTGTAGCTGTAGTGATGCTGTAAGAAACAGCAGCTGTATTGATGCTGTATGAAACTGTAGCTGTACTGATGTAGTAAGACGCGTGCCGGTATGCAGGTGCGGCCAGTCAAGGGGCTGAGTTGGGGTCATGCCGCCATCAGCAACGCCACCTGGTCGGGTGCGCTGCTTTCTGACGTGCTCAAGGCGGCCGGCTTCGACGAGACCAAGACGCGCGCTCGGCATGTCCAGGTGCTTCTTGGCTTACTTCTGTGTTCGTTATGCGTGTGTTGGTGCAGTGCTGTGCGTATTGGTGTAGTGGCGCGCTCCCTCTTAGTTCAGAACTTAGGGCGCCGTCACACGGAGACTAAAGGGTAACGTTTCGTTGTAATCGTCTAGTCAGCGGTACCACTCGGTCTGTCTAGCGCAGCGAAACAGTCGGATTTCAGCCTTAGTTTCGGACCAGCTTAGTCATACCATAATTTCAGAACCTGAAATCATGGTGTGACCAAACTGGTCTCAAACTAAGGCTGAAAATCCCACTGTTTACTGCGCTAGACACACCGAGTGGTACCGCTGACTGTAGACGATTATGACGAAACGTTCCCATTTTGTCTCCGTGTGACGGCGGCCTTGGTGAAAGCGCTGACTCTTTTATGACCCTACCAGTTCATCTTGAGAGTGGTGTAGGAATTCCATTCAATTATTTACGTTTTCACAGCATGAATTAAAAATATCTTTTCCCAAGTATTAATTCTTAAAATATTTCAAATAAAGTCGGCTACTGCCACACGTTGTCATTTCCTTAATACATGAAATAACTGCTTGAACTTTTTTTTTTCGGGATCGAATGACAAAAATTTGTTCATTTTCTTTGTGGAAAAATATTAGGGATATTCAGTAGAGAATTGTGCTCCCTAATACATTACTTCACAGCGACTCTGCTTTAAAATGCGGAGGTCTTATTAAGGGTTGGGTTTTCACTTTTTCAACTCAGGTTTTCACTTTTTCAACTCGGGTTTTCTTTTATTATGTAGGATATCTGAACTCTTGAACGATGCACTAAATTAGTTTTTGTTTGCATATGGTGAAAAAGTGCCGCTAGAAACTTGGAGAAGATTCAACATTAATGACATTACCGACTTCACAATCCGAGTTTTGAAGGTTATTGTAACGTAACCTTTGTTCTTTTTTTCTGTTCGGTAGCCGATGTGCTTCCTTATTGTGTGGTGGTAATCAATACTTTTTCGAGTTTGAGCATGTATCTTTCTGTTTCTTTTTTGTGGATACATAGACTTGATTTAGTGTTCTATTTTCAGTTCTATGTTCAACTCAAACTACAGTTAATGTTTGAAATCAATTTTGAAAATAACAAATATCAATACATGGAAATACATGGTGCCTTGATTTAGTTTTCAGTAAGTATTCATGAAAATTAAGTTAGTGACTTCTGGTAAGTCAACTTTATTATGAAAATCTCATGTGACCACCGGTTTGTCATGTCACAGTCAAAGTGTTAATAATCCATGACCGCGTGTGCAGTTCGAAGGACTGGACTTGGACCCTACGAGCCACCCGTACGGCGCGAGCATCCCGCTATGGAAGGCGGTGGAGCGCAGTGGAGAGGTGTTGCTGGCGTACGAGATGAACGGGCAGACTCTGCCCCGTGACCACGGCTACCCCATCAGGGTCATCGTGCCTGGGGTAGTGGGGGCCAGGAACGTCAAGTGGCTCGGTGAGGGGATGGTGTAGGTACTCTTTGTCTTGTTCTTTTTAGCTTCTGAAAGTTACTCTGCTTACCCTATTTGCTGGGCAATCAAGTCAAGTCGATAATTGTTCAGTTTTGTGGGCGCAAACCTCGAAATTACGTAAATTTTATCTTTTATCCTAAGAGAACTTTTATTACTCTGTTATGACTAGTAGGAATATGTACCTCATGCTTCTAAGTGATATTATTCCTTTCGGTAGTACTTAATTTTTTGCCCCACAAGCATTGTCCTATTCAATTTTACTTGACGTGTTTCTGTCTGATGGGAAACATACCACTCCTCAGTGAGCATCATATATGCTATAGGTTTAGGTGAGGATTGATCTACTCCCAGGGGGAAAGTGTGTGAGGGCCCGAGCTGAGACTTAGGTAGGCCTTTTTGTTGAAATAAAATCGTTTTTTGTTATGTTAAGGACCACCTTTTTTGGTTCACTGTTTTCCTGTTTTTCAGCAGCTATTACTTTCTTCTTCAACTTTTATGCTTTTTCATGAACTTCTTTCTCGATTTGCTGTTTCTATGCCCCTTCTGTTTAGATTCCACGTTTCTTTATCTCCTTACTAAATGGTGCCTTCCTCTCTTCTGAACGCTTTTATAAGCGGTTAGGGAGGCCTAAACTAACGTCAAATCTAATCTGAACTATTTCTTTTTTGTTTTTTCTTCCTTTTCCTTCCTAACTTGCAGTTTTAATGAAGAGGGTATCCTGTATCGCATCTTGTGTGTGAATTTTCCATTTTTCATAGTCCACATTAAATGATCCCTTGCCTTCGCTCTCTTGAAATCGCCTTAGATGTGGCTTGGAATTCTAACGCTGATCTAATGATAAAACGGTAATGAAATCATAGATTTGTTTTTGTCATTTCTGTATCCTTTTGAGTTCTTTGGTGCACTTACAGTGTAGCACATCAGTGACATCACTCTACCTCAGTTGGCAATCACATTTTTTGACGAATATTGTAAACGAGCTGAAACCTGCTGCACGCGTGAAACCCAAATTTGGTCATAACCAACTGCGATTTAATCAAGAAACTGACAGCTATCAAGCTGACTCTTATTCCACTCTGATCAACAACCCAGAAACACTGGGAAATCCACCAGTACTGAGCAATCCTGCCAAGATTTCCTTTTGCTCTGATGGCGGGCTTTAAACTTGGAACATTTTAATAGTGATACATTTTATATTTAGGATGTATGATATTTCCAGGATTGTGTGAAGTTATTGTTTATTGTTTAAAATTTTTTCTAATGCACTTCTTAGGTTTTTAGTTGGCCACATCGTAAATAATAGGTACGAGTTCAATTAATAAAGATATTGAGCATGAAGCTGTAAGAGCATAGGATATTTGCTCTCATTGGTGGATAAATCGATTGTGAAACGTTATCAAGGAAAGCCTGGAAATTTGCGCTGAGGTTTTCCATACTTTTTGTCGTCATTCCTGGATGCTGAATTTCCTTTCTTACTGCTGGTGCTCATCTCATGAATTCTCGAAACGTTAGTTTTCACTTGTTAGTACAGGTGTTGTAAGCTGCAGTTTAAGATTGGTTTTTCCATTAAAATTCATGACTATTAATAGTACCTCTTTAGAATGGAATTTTGTACTTTTTTCCATCGCAGTTTTTACATGTTATGTGGAAGGGTACGTTTTTAACATCCCTGCTCGTTGCTGTGAAGCATGTTTTTCAAGTGATAATTATTTTTAGATTGATCAGTTTTAACTTTTCCATTTGCTTCTAAATCAGTCTAACAAGTACGAATATTTTCATATACTAAATAATGAATTGAAGCAAACGTGCTCGTTGATTTCGAATTAACTACTTTATAAATATCCACATTTGATTTTTATTTGTAATGAATTGGACGATTAAGCAATAGTTTTCTAAATTTTTGCATTGAATTATTGGAAAATTATAGCTATCTTTATTATTGAATTGCACTATTTTTAACATAACTATTATTTTATTTTTAACGGGATTATTAAAATTAATGTAGATAGAGCATTAATAGCAGTATTCCAGAGTAATTCAGTGCTATAGGTGAAACAAGCATTTTATTTCTTGTCAGGTCGTATAGTGATCTCGGAAGACGAGTCAGACTCGCACTGGCAGCAGAACGACTACAAAGGCTTTGCCCCCAACGTGGACTGGGACACGGTGGACTTCAGCAAAAGCCCTGCCATCCAGGAGATGCCTGTCGTGTCCGCCATCTGTGACCCCGCCCCTGGGGAGGTCCTTACTCCTGTAGATGGCAAAGTCACTGTGAGAGGCGAGTTTCTTCTGCACCGTGAACCCTCATTGTTAATGCATGTCCTCGAAGGTTTTGACATTTTGTTATGACGAGAAAAGAATGGTTTTAGGATGTAATGAATTGCTTAGTGAACAAAAGCATTGTGACATTGAAAGTGTTCTCTTAGTTGATGAATTTGGGAGGTGCAGGCTATGCAAAAGCATTTTACCTATTTGCGCCTTTTGCTGTTGAAGCATAAACCAAGTTACTTTGAGTTCACTCACTACTCTACGGTGATCATTTGGCCCCGTTGACAACACTTCGAGACTACTCGCTCTGTTTCGTAGTGTCATGATTTGTTTATTCAGGTACAGACCAGGTTCGACAGCGCACAGACATAACCAAAGCCTTGTGTTGTAGGGCAACTTGGGTCTGATTTGTTTTTGGTGTTTTTTTTCTGTAGGCTTGGTTTCATAAGCTAAGAGGCGCTTGGGACCTCAGCATCATTGTGGAGAGTAGGTGATTATTGGTTCAGAATTAAACCTTCAAATATTCCAGCGGAAAAGTCATGGTATTCAATCGTAATGCTAACATAAATGAGCGTGAATCGGCCTAATTAATTCATTACTAAGGCACTTTGTATGCCACAGGGTATGCGTACAGTGGGGGTGGCCGGAAGATCGTGCGGGTGGACATCTCGAGTGATGGCGGCACGTCTTGGCGCGCTGTCGAGGGCCTGCAGTCGGACGCCGCTGAGCACCCCCGAGCCTGGGGCTGGAGCCTGTGGACGGCGCAAGTTGAGGTGCCAAGAGGCACTAAAGATCTCGATTTGGTCGTCAAAGCCGTCGACTCAAACTATAATACCCAACCTGAAAATTTTGAAAATATTTGGAACTTGAGAGGGGTTTTAAGCAATGCATATCACAGGGTTAGCGTGAAGGTCAAGTGAACGTTTGAACCCTAAATTTTTTGTCAATTTTTGGTGGGACAATGGTCATACATATCAGACATGTATGGCAGTTATCAAGTTATTTTACAGCTAAAATAAATCCAATTATGAAACCTCTAAGATTGTAAAATTTAGAAGTTTGCACTCTGGTTTCAGAAATTTATTTAATCTAATACTCCAGAGTTAGCGTAAAATTTGTTGAGATTTGTTGAGATATCGAAAAAGAATGATCGTAATCTCAGGGTTTTCAGATACTTTTGTTGGTGTATGCTCATGCCATTGACTTCGTACATGAAAAAGTAGGCACACTCTCATGCACGTGCGCGTAATCCTTCCCTCCCATTATTTTGTTTGAATTTTCATGTATTTAATACATTTCAATAGATACTGGGATAAAATTACGTCTGGGAAAAGTCCCCGTCCGTTTTTTGGAAAAGAACGATGTGTTTTTTATATGTTCTTCTAATTCCTAGTTCCGTATTACTGGACTGGCTCATCAGAGCCGTTTAAGGAAAATTCTTCGTACGTAAGGGCGAACTGAATCAAATTTTTATGATTTAGGTACATTTGGTTCAGTTATTTAGGGCTGTAATTCCGATGTACGAGCATGTTTGTCCTGCCTACTTAAAGGGATTTTTAAGGCATTGCTAAGTGTAATGTAGTTGTTTAAATTGGCATTGCTACGTGTAGTTTAAATTGAAGGATTAAATTTTATTTTTGATGTTTTGATTTTTGTCAAAACAATTTTTGAAAAAAATTTATTTCTGTGCGATTAACTATCGTGTATGATTTGGTAAAATTAACATGGTGTTTGATGCCTGTTCCGAAAACTATACTTGCTATGCATATTTAGTTATACGTATTAATTATTGTGTCAAATTAAATTAAGGAGTTTGTGTAGCTTATCTGTGTACTGCACAATAATATTTTCATTCAAATTTTTGATATTTTATAGAAATTACAAGTAAAAGTTTTAATTCTAGGAAATATTTATGCATCTGCTGTTGATTATGAACGCTACTTGGTTCGAGTTGTCCGTGATACATTTCTGTGTTCGTTACCTTGTTGACATTCGTTGTCTTGAGAAAATTTAACTTCCGTCTTAGTTCATTAAAGGCATGGAGTTCTGTTGCTGTTCACAAAGAATAATAGGATGATTCCTGTAAGTTGTTTTGGCTTCACTCGATGCGTGGTGGAATTTACTTCGATGAATGTTTGTCAAGGTCTCACCCCCTACAGCGCACTCAGAAATAGACGCAGTTAACTCACCGTATTTACTATGTTCAATTTTTTTTTGTAATTCTGAATCAAATTCATCCTAACACCAGTTTTTCTACAGGAGTTACTTTTTTTGAACGAGAACTGAAATTTGCGGCTTCATCAGACTGGCGCGCGTATACCAGAGCCTGAATATCGATAAAACGTTTTCATAAAATAATATGCTAGTTCGCGAGGCTCCGTAATGATTTTTTTTTAAATGAGTAATCCTTAACGTTAATATTCGTAAGAGATTTTCTCTTGAACTAGCGTTCGTCTGGACTGGTGGATGTTGTCACTCTCGTGTTCATTGCGTGGTTTCTTGTCGTGAAAAGGCGCCTGAGACAGGTAATAGATTTTTACGTTAATCCAGGTTGTGATGGTTCTCAACTTTTTTTTTAAAGCTATTGAGACGCTTCACTGTATTTATTAACTCACGTGAATTACAAAAATATTAGAATTCATTCTTCAAAGCGACCATGGGCCATATCACTGACTAAAAGGCGATTCTTTTGTCTCATGACTTTTGCAATGAAAGCTAAAACAGCTATTTTGCGTCAAAGTAATTCAAGTTCGCTTTTTACGTTACAAAGCTTATAAAAAGCGCTTGTCCGCTGCAATATTATAATTAACCGTTATTTATTGAAGTTCATGATTAATGGAGACCAATTCCAAGTTAGTACAAAGTGTGTTAAATAAACTAAAACAGTGTTCGCCTTATCTCGTCAATAATTTTGACGCTCCGCTGTGAGACTGAATTTGAAAAGACAAGTTTTTTTGCGTCTCTGAAGTATTTTGTTAAGATCGAAGATTGCATGAGATATTGTTGTCGATGTTTCTCTAGAAGTTGACAGGCCAAGTGTGGAGTGACCACTTGCCGACGAAAATTAGAGAGGGCTCTTGATTTCAGAATCGACGTCGTTTAAACAGGTAGACGTGTTGCAAATTTCACTTGTCTTATTACATCCGAATCTGGAAGAATTGTGAACTGTGAAGAGTAATTGAAGTAAAGTTCATAAGCAAATTTTATGGTAAAATACGTTCTCAAAAATGATCTTACTATTTCTTCTGTAACCTGTTCAGACTGATAGGGCTTCATTATTTAATTATTGAAACTAAATTTACGAATTTTTGAATTGTATGTTGAATGCTTTTGACGTATGACTGCTTTTTCCAGCCTAAGGCGGTGCTCGTTCTGTATTCGTGAGGCTCAGTATGTCGTCGTCTAAAGCAGTCACACCTGAGAGATCACAAGTTGAGTACTTGTCTTCTTGGCTTAAGAATTTACCTACTTGAATATTTTATTCTATAATTCACTGCACACTTTGAATCCCTATGCATTTTAATCGACCAGTGAGCCAGTGTACAGTATACCATTTATAACTGATTACTGAGCAAGTAAGCACCACAGTTTTTGTAGTTGTTCATTCAGCTTGAGTAAAATAGACCATTTATAAGTCATAAGTGTGCTAGTGCATCGTTCCAAATGATATATAATCAGTCTGTTAGCTAGTACAAAGCATGCATTTGAAAAATGTGTAAGAGTACTGTCATTCAGTGAATTTTACCTGAGAAATATCTGCCTGCTTAAACCTGTGATGCGATATTGAACAGCAAGGTGTCTACCAGGTTTCTCTGCACGCGCTGCTTTCGCAGCGTACGCTTTCAAGCTTGCGAGTCATGTGCATTTGTGAAACTGAGCTCGAATATTTTACGTGCCGTTATGTATTGGGAGTAAAACCCAGGGGGACAATGTAAGGGCCCGAGCTAAAGGTTAGGTAGGCTTTCTTCTTGTTAAAATAACATAGGTTTTTGTTTTGTTACGGACCAATTTATTTTCGGTTCACTGCTATCCTGTTTTTTTCAACACCTACTACTTTCTTCTTCAACTTTGATCTTGTTTCATGAACTTCTTTCCCATCTTACTGTTTCTATGCTCTTTCTGCATAGATTCTACGTTCCCTTAACTCCATACTAAATGGTGCCTTCTTCCTTCCTCTCTTTGGATCTCATTTGTTGAGGACAGGGAGGCTTAAACGAACTAATAATCTGATTGGGAGTAAAATGGAACAAAAACACTACAATGCATCGTCAGTGCAGAGAACTGAAGGTTAAGTAGGTAATCGTTTATTGAAATAGGATGTTCTATTACGGACAGTGTTTTTCGGTTCAGTGCTATTCATTTTTCCAGCACCTATTACTTCCTTCGATTTTTGTCTTGTTTCTTGAACTTTTTTTTCATTCGTGCGGTTCATATGCGTTGTGTACAGGGCACGTTGAGCATAAATTCTCTTAATTCGTACCCAATTAAATGTTGCTATCATCCTTTCTTCAGAGAACACTTCCCCTCAGGGGGATACAACTATTGTATTTATGGGAATTGGCGCTCCCAGGGGGACTATGTGAGGGCCCGAGCTTGAGGTTAGGTAGGCTTTCTTTTTGTTGCAGTAGAATAGGATTTTGGTTTGTTACGGACCACCCTTTTTTCGGTTCACTGCTGTCCTGTTTTTCAGCACCTACTATACTTCCTTCTTCAACTTTTATCTTGTTTCATGAACTTCTTTCCCAATTTACTGTTTCTATGCCCTCTCTGCGTAGATTCCGCGTTTCCTTTACTCCATACTAAATGGTGCCTTCCTCTCTTTGGATCGCATTTGTTGCTGCGGGTAGGGAGGCTAAAACTAACGACTAATCTAATCAGAGAACACTTTTGTTGGGGATTAGGAAAGCTTTGCCCACCTCATCACTAAGAATTAAAATTTGTTTAGGGGTCGTATTAATTGTGCTAATGTTTCAAAAGGGTATCAAAATTTAATTTCTGATTTGTTCTTCTGACTTTACGAAGGTCGAGTCATCATTTTGTTGCTATTTACTAGACATGAAATGTTCTATCATTCGAATTCTAGCCGAACATCTTTCATTGCAGTTCATGATGTACGTTTCGTACGGCGTGAGTATATTCACTTGTACTGGAAGACCAAGTGTGCCACTACCTCATCAGGGTTACGCGTATGCCGACGAAGATAGAATTACAGCGAATTTTGGGCACGTGCACCACCTCCTGGAAGGAGCTGGGCTTCCAAGCTCTCGAGGGAAACACGCTAATGGCGACTGCCGTAGCGGGCATCTGGTGACGTGGCGGTGCCCGAGTATACTCCGGGACCTGCAGCAGAATAGATAGCACTGGCCGTGTCATCACCTCGGTAGATTACTCGGAATTTTATTTACGTCAGCAGAAGGACCGTATGCGTGCTCTAATGTTGATTTTATCAACACCTCTCATCATCATTATTCATTGGCGTCATTTTTACTACGTATCTGTTGCGCACACGAGCCTTCGTACACGAGCACGAGCTCGTTGCACGAGCTAATCATGCATTCCCACTTCTGTATTTTTTATGCATTATTTCCAATATTTTTTTGGTGTGTCTTCTAATATTAGTTGGGATTTATTGTTACTAAATAAATTTATTTTTCGAATAAATCATGCATTTTATTTTATGGAAAGGTTTGCGTAGTAAGGGTGACGAGTTTAGACATTCATTATTAGTATTCAAAATCAAATCATTGATTAGAGACACTACGTTTTAGGTTCACATTGTTTTCCATCTCATCTAGGCTACGTGAAAGTATTTTTCGTAAGTCACGAGTCCCATTGTGCTCCATTTCAGCCACAGCTGTAATGCGAAAACTGCAGCATGAGAAAAGGATTTGAATGAAATTTCTTTAGTTTAATACTGGGTATAGGAAAATATCGTATGATAAAGAAGGCAATTTCTGAGATTCACGAAAGCAAAGCGTCATAGCGCAAGCTAGATTATAATGCACAAGGGGAATGATTTGATTAAGGGTGTCACCGCACGTCATTTACCAATCCTGGACGTTGACGCCATCAACATTTTCATGCTACTTCGAATTTTCCTTCAGCGCGAGCTGTAGTGGGTCGCAGTAAAATACCGCCGCCCAACTTACCTCTCTCTCTCTTCGCACTTTAGTGATTTGTACATAATTGAGAGTTGAACTTCGAAATTAGGTTCATTTTTAAATCATCAATAAATAATTTATTATTATTAAACGTCATCTGGGTCTGAAGTAAAATAGGAAATTATTAAATTATTTTAGCTAAAATTTAATTATGGAATTTGATGTAGTTCAATAAAACTTCGGAGAACCAGTATTTACTCATTAAAGAATTCTTTAGACATTCTCTGTAATGTTCGAACTTGAGTTCCGAAGAATTTAACCTCAGGAATAATGGAACCAAATTCGCTTCAAATATTTATACTGTACACAACAGGCAATGCAGCCTAAGTTGGCCCAGGTTATAACAACTACCAAAGAGAAACTACAGCGGAATGGCAGAACCTGAAGGAAGGAAGAACGGAACTTAAATTTCATGGAATGAAGGACAGTGGTGCATAAGCACTCGAGTAGTCCTTAACGATTATGATCTTGTGTGTCGTCTCATTTTCATCTTCTGTGAGGAAATACAAGTACACATCACAAAAACTGCAATGACAACACAACTACAAATGCTTTAGGCATAACCTCCTAGCTACTATCATACCACTCTACTACCCCATTTATCTAAAGCGCAACTAACGAAGGCTAGACTCCTCAGAGGTTCAAGAGCTGAAAAAATAGCTTACCATACCGCTAGAGCCAGAACATGGACTCCAACGGAGGACAACTTCTGTTAACAAAGAAGTGCACAAGGTTATGTTGCGAATAGAGATGCCTTCTTGCGAAAGACGCTACAGGTGATATATTTTCATCCCTTACTTGACACCAGACATCGGGCATCCAGAAAGAGTTTAAAGTGCTTCACATAACAATTAATTACGGTAGTTGATTGACAGAAACACTGATTATACTGATACTACAAAGTTTCGTTTTTAGACTGCGGTAGAGAATCTTTAAACTTCTTATACAAAGGAAGAGAAGCAAACCACACCAAGACTCTTTCAACTACCTATGTAAAATGAAATGAACTTCTTTTCCCAAAGGAAGTTATAAAGAGAAATGCACGAAAAAATTACAGTTCAAAGAATTATTTTGCATAAAACAAAAAATCCCTAATTTCTGAGCTGTAGACATGATCAAACACGAGATCTGCCGCAATTGACTAAATACTGTGGCACCTAATATCGGAGTAGGAGCATAGCTGAGACAGAATTACTGAAGAAGGGGCACAGGACGATTAAAATAACCAAATTAAGAAAGTTCTAAAACATCATTGAGTAAAAACCTGTAGTTGCTCATTTTCTTAGATCCTATTGTAACAGAAAAAGGCAGAGTCATGGTAACATTTAGCGGACATGGAACTCTTGTTAGCTTAAAATAATGCTGGATTTCCTGTCAAACACTAGTCATGCAGTCATTTGAATGTAACAGGGAATTAACGTTAAATTTTACTCTAAAACCATTATTTATGAAAACACCACATCATTAGTGCCAGTACTAGCTAGGGAAAATTCATTCTTGAAAAAGTTCTTCTGCAACACATTAAACACTGATCTAAGTTAATAGAAAAAAGAATTCAACACACACTTAGAGCGGTTAATACGTTTCATAACTTTCCACGTAAGACGCTCAAGCGAAGATTTCGGTATTGTAGATGAAATTCTCTGTCTCTAAATTTGACCAATTTAATTTTAACCACTACACAAACAACAGAAACTCGGTAAAAGAGGCAGATATCATAACAATAAAAGCTCATTTTGCCTACCAGTATAATGACGAGAAAATGGCGTATTGATACTTGGTCAAGCTCGTTAGATAATTCAACCCTGCTTAGCCGAATACAAGCCGCAAACAAGTCGTAAGACGCGTTGAGGAATATGTCTATACTATCAATAGTTGAACTCCAGTAGTCTGGGTATTGGGATACCTTTCGTCGGTAATACACTGTATAATAATGAAAAATAAGAACATGATGTGGCAGTATCCAATTAAATTTCACATTAGAATGAAACTAGAGGTAAAAGTTATAAGACTGATATAGAAAATACATCAGCAATAAATCTGAGGTTCAAAAAATGGTCAGCGAATTCCACGGTAAAAAATTATAGGTAAGAAGTCCAAGGAATTTTTTTCAGTACAACAACGCTGCTGATAATCGGTTTTACCCTCATAATAGTTGAACACGAGCAAAGTACTTAGTTGCAGAGGGTAAGTAGAAGATATTAGGTACAGGTCTGTCACACATGAAACTATCCCTGTAGTTCAAATCCCCTGCATCCAGAAAAAAAGCTCATGGTACTTCTCACATCCACTGATGGATTACTTATCTACTCCAAGGCAGTTGGTTTAATACAATACTGCACTTGAAATGCCTTCGAAAGATTGTAAAGAATTTCCATGCAAAAATTCAAGAATTAATGGCAATAATGAACCAACACGCGCCTTGCACTACCAGCTGCTCAATGCATTGAGTTTAACATTTTAACTCGACACTCGGGAATGTCTCTGAGAGATAGAGTAAAAAGTCTCAACAGAAAATACTGCGAAACATTAAACGCTGCGGTATTGCTTTAGAAATGTTCAGGTAACCTTAAAGCCAAATGGAGAAGAAATTGTGTCGGTAGAATAACGCAAAACAAAAAAAACATAAAAGCAATGAAGCTGAAGGAAAACGATGAGATTCAGAACAGAAAAACAATACTACAGACCAAATCATAAACTTTATTACGATTTTCTATGAAATGTAGCTGAATAGAATGCAAGATATTTTGAATACACATTTATACTTTTTTACTAAATTTATCAATGATGATCAGCCATGTAAAGACTCGGTACCAAAAAAACCGCACATGGATAGAGCCTTACTAACTACCTTTATAAACTTATATTTATTTACAAATACACTAGGTAAGCGATAAGTTATAAGAGATCAAAAATTTAAGAACTGGAATGCAAAAGCACACCAATGGAACGAATTTAATTTTCAATGAAAACAACCATCAAAGAGACTGCGTATCAATCAAGGTCGAGTGAAATTTCAATAATGAATATCCCTAAACGATAATAAGAGGGTTATAAAACAGCACGCGGACAATAATTCTGCAGGTTTTTTAAAAAATGATAAATTTAGTCATTTTAAAAAAAGTTTGACTTGGAAAATGAAGTACAATTTTCATTGACGTAGAAAATGAATCTTTTCCAGATAAGCCCCGCCACTAAGGCAACAAATAAGTTCACCCACTTATAACTTTCGAAATAATGTACCTATCAACTTCAAATTACTCTCAACCGAAAGAATGTTTTAATCTTTCGTTTGAGAGTAACTTGAAGTCGATAGGTGCATTATTTTGAAAGTCACAAGTGGGTGAACATATGTGCTATGACGGCGGGCGAGTCGGATAGGCATATCCAAAAATTTATGTAATTTGCAGAAAACCGTTTCCGTACCGTCTACGGTGTGGAAAGAAAGAATGTTTCAATCTTTCGTATGATCGTACTTTAAACATCTTTTTGCGCAATTATTGAGTTACTTCGCACTCGCTATTGTAAACGTTTTATTGATTTAAGCATCAAAAAATATAACGAGATGACCATGTTTCCCATCCGTGAGCAAAGGAAGCAGCCACACATGCCTTAAAATTCTGAAGTTATAGCTACGAGTGCACACTCAAGTACCTCAAATTTAAAACCTGCACACACTCACCACTAGCAATCACTGCCCTTCTGGTGATACAGAGCAGTCAAATAACTTTAAAGTCAACCTTATAAACCAGAGGCACAGCATTCGGATCGGATCTTGATGCAAAATATTATTAAGAACTTTACCTTCAAGCAAAAAAGCCTGGGACTCTATTGAACTTCTTATAAGGGAGCCATTTCTGACCAATACTGATATTAAAGAGCTGCATTTGAAGCCTTCAAATAATCCAAGTTCGTTGAAGATTTTTTTAATTTTTACCGAAGCAAATACGCCTTATTCTTTCGTCATTATTTATACCACAAAAGCTTAATGAAGCAATCGCACCAACTGCAATAAAGCAATCCATGTTTTATAAGCAAAAACATAATCATGCAATTCAAATTGCACGTAAACACACCATCTATGTAAATAGCCTTAAGCCTCAAGCTGATTCAAACAGATTAGATTAGATTAAATGCAAGCTTAAGCCTCCTTATCCGCAATGAAGGCGTTCAAAAGAGAAGGAATAAGGCAATATGTAGTATTATGTTGAGGGAACGCAGAATCTATGCTCAAGGTGCATAGAAAAAGGAAGTTGAGAAAGAAGTCTATGAAACAAGATAAAAGTTGAAGAAGAAAGTACTAGGTGCTGAAAAACAGGACAGCAGCGTACCGAAAAAAGGTGGTCCTTAACTTAACAAAAACAAAAAAAACATTTTATTTCAGCAAAAAGGAGGCCTACCTAACTTTCAGCTCGGGCCCCCAAATTTTCCCCCTGGGAGCACTAATTCCCATAGATACAATAGTTGTATCCCCCTGAGGGGTGAGCTGATTTAAACAGCATCATTTTAATAGTATTTACAAAATTTCCCTTCATTTATTGCTCAACTAAACAGTTCCCGTTCAAAACGCAACACGCACTTATTCAGCAACTTGAGAAATGCTGTTACTGATGATTAGCTAAGGTTTTCCAAGCACGCTCAAGACTCGTGGTTATTGATGTTTCATCCCTCAATACTGACTGGAGGTCCTGGAGAGACTGTCCTCCGTTCACGGCCAAATATGGCACTCCTTTTTACTTTATCGTCGACAACTGATAGCAAGATGTCATACTCGCATTCTCCAGTAGTTTTGAGAGTGTTAACTTACTGGTTATGTATTTGTCCCTCTCACGTATTTTCAGCCCTGAATACAAAACCAGTCTCACAGTAACGGCCAATGTACGTCCTTCCATAGTACATATGCATCAGTCACTAGTAGATTTTTACGTGCAATGCTAACTCGACAGGCTAACAATCAATTGACACAACTAGCCGTAGGTGAAAGAGGGACCGTAACTTTACTTCATACACGAGCTAAGTTCGCTGGTCACATCACAGTCATGACGTGGATATGCTAACAGTTTAATAGTGCACACATTTAGAACCATTCTTACTCTAGTGTGCAGAGTACGAAATCTAGAACATAGAAGTGGTGCAGACCTCTCAAAAAGGATGCCCAACATAGCACCTCTTCTAGGATATTGGTTACGAGCACACGAAGCTCTTATTTGAATCAACTCATTTTCAATTTGAGACATCAAACCTTCTCTTAATTTAGTCAGGCAATTAGCATGCAAAGTAATAACCCGAAAATATAGCTTAAAACAAGGCTACGGAATATTGGAATTGAATAGAAAAAAGCTTTAATCAATGCTCCAACGAGACATCAAATTAATTCACCAAAGAATTCATTTTGGCACTTATATTAACAGGAATAAGTAGCGCACTGAACTAACAGCATTAAGTTGTTCGTACGACACACGAAGAACCCTTTTCAGTATGATAAAGAAAGAAGTACAACAAAAAGATCCTCAATATGTCATCAGTGTTAGTAATATATTTTCAGTCCAACCCAATATTTACAGTAGCTGCAAACAATCAGAAGATAGTGTGACGCATTTGATATTAAATGATTGACAAATAAGAAGAAAGAGAATAAAGTTGAAGCGATGAAGAGGGTTCGAGGAATGAGTCCAGCACGCAACACGTGAATTAACTGCCAAAGGAACATGATCAACAGCTCACTTTTGAGAGTAGTCATAGGCATCAGCCAAACTCCATGAAAGAGAAAAACGTGAAGAATTCGAGCATTAAGGTGCATGACGGAATGATTAAGAAATAACCTTAGAGCTCAACATGGACTAAAAAGCGGATTTAAACTATCAGTCTAAAAATGAGATTGGCACAAATCGCTTACATTTCCCTAATTCCTCGAAGGATAGAATAAAAATGAAGGTACGATTTCAAATCAGAATGGTTGCGCAGATAACAACAGCTACACATGCTGGTCAAGTATTTGATGTACACAATACACGCATCCAAGAAGTGCTAATGTAGATGAGCACACACACTCAATCGTCAGATATATATATATATATGTAAGTATAACAAGGAGAACAGCAAGGCACCACACAGTGATAAACGATGTATGGATGAATAGAACCATCTTACTTTCACTAGCTGCAAAGCTAGACTAATCTACTTCCAATGTCAGTTACAAAGTTTATGTGAAAACTAAGAATCCAGAAAAAGTAAGAAGCATTTACGTCTTTAGCTCATGCTTGACAGAAAACACAAACCTTTATCAGTACAAGAAATACTCAAAAAAGATACACATGTTAGCAAATTTTACGGCAGAAATATGTTGATAGTGAGCACACCACATCTAAAAGAACCAAGTTTGCTACGGAGAATAACCACACGGGGACTTGATCGGAACACTTTTTAACTTTATAAGAAACCAACAGCTTGACTTTAAGCAGCCAAAATAATCGAGGTTGCACAAAACACAGTTTATGATTTAACAATTTTTTCACGATGACAACACTGCATCAATGAGAGTGTCAAGAGAAAGTTGAAGCTTTCAAGTGACTCGATATGTCGACCCTTTTCAAGCTACCATTACACATAATCACGAATACCAAACTTAGACACGACGTAGATCACATGTGCTACTGAAATGCTCGCAAGGCCGTCAGCACTAGGCAAAGAGGAAGAGATTAACGAAGGAAAAAAGTGAGTAGATGGTGTTAAGTTACAGGCAGGCATCAATTGTGAGAAAACTCATTTGGTCAAAAGGTAACTCGAGTAAATTCCTTATTATTATTAAAATCTGCCACCAGAATATAAAAATTAATAAAAAAGAACTTGCCAAAACGTACAACGTATGCTGCTGAGGCACAGCTTTCCTTGCAAGGATGCAATTCTTGCTTTTTGCTCGTTGAAAATATAGGAAGTTTAACAAGAATTTCACGTAGGGCGTGCAACATTTTTGATCCTGATTTTCATTGTTTGATATTTACACTCATTCTAGCAAGCCCAGGCATTTGAGATATTTTAAGAAATTTTAATGAGATGAACACAATTAACTACCCTCCAAGGCATGATCAATACACCCAACATAATCCCGGCTAAACTCAACAACAGTAGAGTAATTACTGCTGAACTTGCAGCTTTCCAAAAACTAGTAATGATTTCGGAAACGTTGATTTTGATCAGTAATGTTTCAAAACGAATGGAGTTCACACAGGCAAGAAAGCCGTAAGTGTACTTCATGGCACTCGCTAACGGAATGATGGTTTAAGTGCAATTAAAAACTAACTTCTCCTAGGTGCAGAAACATTAACTTTTTTTGTGAATTGGTAAGAAGTTAGTATGTACAGAGCATTCAATATCTCCATCATAACTACGCTGGCTCGAAACTCGAATGTTGAACATCAGTGTTAATAATTTAGGATGCTGCAATAGCTGCTCTTACACTTCAACACACTCGCACTCTAACAAAGGAAAAATTTATTTCATACTTGATTATCTACTTATTTTTTGCACTAAAACACTAGTTAATGGGAATATTCCTATTTAACTACAGTTAAGCCATACATAAGTAAACGTTGCACATAGCTTTTGGTAAAGATAACGTATCTATGAGAAATAGATTGTCAAGGATGATTGCTGTCTTTTAAAAATGAACAAATATTAAAAACTGAAGACCCATAATTGTTGAAGACTTTAAAACAAAATGAATACAAATAAAGAAAATTAGCGGTTAGGAGACTAACAAAAGAAACAACAAATGTTGGTTGACGTAACGCTTTATGGTGGAATGGAATTATACAAAAACGCATGAAAATAATCGATGAACAACCAGGGAACCGCTTCATGGACGAAATGTGAAAAATTTTCTTCACCTCACGAGTGAAATTTGAAAAATTTTCATCTAGGCTCATGAACTGCACCTTATCTAAGCTTGACGTCAGTGAAATGTCATATGAACCACTTTCAAATTAAGTAAGGTTAACTATGACGTACAAATAACACACACGAAAATACGGACGGTCCCCAAAACCGTTCAATACCGACAGCTAAACTACAATCTGTAACCGAAATAGCACTTGGTACTTGACTCGTGAACGTTTATTCACTCACTAACAACAAGCAATTTGCTTCAAATAAGCATGAATTTTTTTTCTCAAGTCCGCAGAATACTTCCTGGCCAAAAATGTTAGGCTCGCCACAAAAGTTCGTTTGATTTTTTAAACGAAATATTTTGTAAAGCAAAAATCAAAAGAACTTGTTGGCCAACCCAATAATACCCGTACGTAACACGCCCTATGTTTACAAACATTAAGAAGTATGGAAGGATATGACACAAAACAGAACACTCCACTTACAAAGCATGCTCCTCAGATACAAGGTCAGATAAGCTCAAGATATGGGAAAAGTTTAGCTATATTGGACCACTCATGTCTCTGGTCTGCTGAGCTATGGCAAGACATGACGGCTTTAATCAACAAATTAACACTTCTTCCCGTGCTAAGACATCAACACGATAACAGTTACGTCGGTGGTCACTGAGATTTCCATAATGCGGGTGATCCACTGGATGTCATAAACTACATTTTCATTCAAACTCAATAAAAGCCAGATGATGGCACTTATCAAATAATTTTTGTTCGTTTGAAAGTTGAATGTTGAAAATGAGCTTAATTGGAGTTCAACCTCAGACTTCTGTTTAACAAGCCGCGGTTGACGCATCAGCAAAAATCATCAACTCCTTGTGTTGGCTGTTTGATACCAGTTTCTGAGCCGAAAGTGCTTCTTAACACAGGAAAGAAACTTAGGATGAAGCATCTCAGTTGGTCACTACGCGAGTGGCAGAGGCGTCAATATTCAGAAGTGATTAGATAATTATTTTCCAGTAGGAAATACGTTGGCTCAATGGCAAGAGTGTGTTGCCGATGCCCTTAAAAGAACCCTCAGCAAAGTTAACATTGACGAACTTTAGAAAATATAATAAAGACAAAAATAGTTGTGAGCCAAAAATTTCAGATTTATAATACATTTGGCAGTAATGAGCACCGAAACAGCTATTTAAAATCCATTCCAATTTTCCTGAAACAAGATGCAACGTTATAAGTTCTTAATTTACAGTGATCAGCCATCGACCACAACACTGCTGCAAAAACATCCCATTGCAAATTTTAGAATTGCGATACAGTGCTGAAGGCAGGCCAATCATACTCCTCAGGTACCGCCAGTTGATGCACTAAATTATAAATAAGATAAAGTGAGATGATGAAAATAACAACGCACTAATTTGGATAATCATGAAAATTAAACAAACTAAAGAGAAAACAAATCATTAGACTTTTTGACGGGCATCCTGCTCTAGAGCATACGATCGTTAGTGTTTTTTGATGGGCGTCCAGCTCTTGGGCATACGATCGTTAGTGTTTTTGATGAGTATTCTGCTGCTGGGCATGCGATTGTTACTGTCTTATGAAGGGCGTCCTGCTGCAGGGTATCCGATCGTTAGTATTTTCTGAAAGACACCCTGTTCATGGGCATACGATCATTAATGTTTTTTGAAGGGCGTCCTGCTCCTGAGCACGGCGAGAGGGATGGTCTCGTCCTCACTGTAGTCGTCCGACTCGTCGTCCGCCATGACGCCGCTCATGCTGCCCCGCGACTCGCGGTCTCTCCGGCGCCGCTCGCTCAGCTTGCGGGTCCGCTCCGACTTTGTTCTCAAACCTGCCTTCAGTTCGTCATCAGGGTCGGGGAACAGCCTGCGCAGCCATTGTTAGAGTCAGTGTAGGTAATAAATTAAAGTTTTTGGCAAGAAAGTATGCAACGCATTCTAAATTCTTGATGTCAGTGAAATAAATACGGTACTGCTGCAACAGCATCGGGTTAATGATAAGCAGTTGAAAATTTAGAATTATATAATTTGAGTTTAAGAATCATAAGCTCAAAATCGTGAGAGCTACATGTTGTCCAGGCACAGAAGATTATAGTATATGCAGCTCCAAGCACATTAAGTTCGGCTTTCATACGAGCTTTACAACGAAGCATGTGTAGTATGAGTAAAGGAATGGCTGATGCCGATTTTTCATTTTAGAACTATCTTGACCCCATCGGTATTCAAGACACAAATTTCTACTGGAAAACTAAAGTTATGCGAGGAATTTCCTCACAGTTCCTAGTGCGGGCCCGCCAGTAACATGGCGGGGCAACCTTTTGTTGTGTTTGTAGGTTTTCTATGTTCATGTAGGGTTTAGCCGAACGATGGAGGTCAGTGTTCTCCAGGCCAGCCTTTATTTTGGACCAACCTCGTCCATCTTTAGATTTTCTTTTGTTACAATGTCGAACGCATTTACGTTCTTTAAGTTAGATTGTGCGCAGCAAGTTGCGTACAACTTGCTTGCTCTCATCCGGCAAGTGGCCTTTTCTCTTCAAAGATCTGCGTAACTCTAACTGTTCTGAAGATCTGCAACTACGAGTCATTCTTCTCGGAATCATTTCTCGCCTAAACTCAACTAAACTCACCTCGCCTTAACTTAATTTACTCTGCCCTTTTCTTCAACGCTTAATGCGTAGTGTGACTGTGTGTGCGTGTGTGTATAATTGTGTGTGTGCCTAAATTTCAAAACCCCTTTTTCTGGGGAGCAATATTCTCGGTATACTATCTTACCTTGGCTGTTGCTTGNTGCCTTTAATTACCTTACCTTGGCTGTTGCCTTTAATTACCTTACCTTGGCTGTTGCCTTTAATTACCTAACCTTGGCAGTTGCCTTTAATTACCTTACTTGGGATTTGCTCATCTAACTAGAGAGTGCAAACTCTTTCCCGAGCAATTCTTCATTCTTCCTTCTTTCTTCTTGTTTTATCTTCCTGAAACCCTTAAACCTTCTCATTCCGAGTCTACGTCTGAAAGTCGCCGCACACAGGACCAAATTAAAGTTCAGGTACGGGGAATCTTGTGCGTGCTCTATTCTGTCGAAGTATAACCTGACATATTCCTTTATATTTCTTCATTTTCTGGCAATATGTTAACAAACGCCTTAATCTTTCTTTACAGTATAATTCTCACTGCAATGGCTACCTTGGACCTGTTCATGCTGCTTCTTTAGTTTTCACTCAGTCCTTAACTCTGAGGTAAATATTTCCTGATTGAATTCCTTTCAAACTTGACTTATATCAAATTTATACTCAATAGTCTCTAGCTTTCCTTTATTGCCTCTAAATTTTTTTTGCCTTTCTAGATTAACGTTTATCGGCCTTTAAACGGGTTGCGCATGCCGCTGCGTTCACGTGCCGCTACGGTGCTTTGTATGTCCGACGTTCTGCAAGCTAATTCTCAACCTTGAAGTTCTTGCATCTGTTCATCACTGAAGAAAGTAGTGATGTATCGATACCATTTTTTTGACCGATACCGATACCCATTTTTTGGCCGATACCGATACTCCGATACTTGAAAATACCAATACTATGACCGATACTACTACCGATACCGATACTTTCACAATTGTATTAAAATAAAACCGTTATAAGCCCTACATGGGTGCTATAATAAATTTATTCAATAATATAATCATTTTAACAATAAAGTTTTAGATTGTGAATAATAAAACTGCTCATGTTAACTATAATGTTAAAAAAACGAAATTAAATCCATTCGATAGATAAGTGTTTCAAATCGTATTGCAACGTAATGTAGACTAGCTCTAACAGCAACTGGTTTCAAAGGTGGGCCAAAACAATCGAACTAGGTTTGAACGAAACTTCAACTAGGCTTGGACGAAACTTCAACGAGTCGTTGAGTAACCATGAGTCAACAAATAGATGCTAGAAAGCAATTGAAAATGACTCAATTTAATATAATGGTAAAATCGCCCTTTAAAATGCTAGATTTTGCATTTCAATGCTGTTTTTCCGGCTAGGTGATAGATTCGCACTTTAATGCTAAGTTCGCAACACTGCAGTCCAGTGTCATAGTTTGATTCGTTTCCCTCACAGAGTTTTTCGGTTGCGTCATCTTTCCGCTCTATTGTCGTGTGATATCGTAATTAGCATGTATGAACAAATAAGTATTCACTGTTTAGCAATCTTTTATTTGCCAACTGAAGTTATTATCCGACTAAATTTAATTATAGAAGAAGAAGAATTTTATGGAAAATTTTCCACCAGGGTCACCAGCAAAATGCAACTGCGGATCCCCTCAACAAGCATTGGGAAAGTAATTTAATTATAAATGAAATTTTTCCCTATTTACAGGCGTAAAATAGTAATATAATGTAGCATGCAGTCTCAGAAATAGCAGCGTGAACGCAAGCAGTAAATGTATAATGTATGTACTAACGCACAATGTGCAGAAGCAAACACGGCTCTTTTCGGTTTGGGGGCCTATCGAATTTTTCTGTTTTTTTCGCCAAAGTATGTATTTTGGTGTGAAAAACATGAAAATGAGAACCATTTTGTGGAGAAATTATTTATTAAGCTCAAATCCATTAACATTTTGTGAAAAAACTGCCGTTTCTCGGTACGTTTTTGCCACGCAAACTCACACAGACAGGAATATATCATTTGTCGGTGAGTGCCTCCCTGACGTTTTTTTTCATTTTCAGACTATGCCATACACTCTCAATCATTTGAGTGTGTGCACCAGTTGCAGGGTCCACGAAGTTTTCACTATGATTTACAGTGAGGTGTTTGAAATTATACCCTTGGTTAGGTTAGGTTAGGAACACTTAATGAATAATTTGTCCACAAAATGATTATCATTTTCATGCTTTTCACACCAAAATACATACTTTGGCGAAAAGAAAACACTAAAATTCGATACGCCCCAAAACCGAAAACATCTGCAAATACGCAACCAACTATAAGATTGTTCGTGAATTTTTCAAACGTCTTAAAATAGAAGAAAAATGCAAGATTCGTGATGTACGGTGACTTCCATGCTAAATAAAATAAAATATTAGCTTCGTAACATATGATGATTTACAAGCTGAATTAAAATAGAATTTTCAGCTACTTCTTTATTAAATTTACAAAAAAAATTTAAAAAGCACCTTCAACTTTATTTAATTGGTATGATTTTGTTAGCCTGTCATATACTTTAAGAAATGGAAATTGGGTCAAACTATGTAGGTTTTAGTTGTAAAAGGACAATAATTTGATGTCGCTACTGTGTTTAACTATTGATAGAACATAGCTCTCACTTACTGACCGTACGTGACTCATCGGGAATTCAAAGTTATAAATTCAGTTAGCGGGCCTGATTAAACGCTGTAATTCAACAGTTAACTAACTAATTTACTAGGTATGAATAGGCTTTTATTTGATTATACTGTTACTTTCATGATTTATGACTTTCATTTTTATGATAAAATACGTATTATGGGAATGTATCGGTAAAGTATCGGCCGGATTTTGCCGATACCGATACCAGTAAAATGACCGATACTTGCCGATACCGATACATCGGTACATCACTAGTTCAAGAAAGGAAGTGCTATCCTGAACGTCTGTTTATTATTTTCAAGATTGATAGACCTGTTATTTTGCTGTGCCTGGAGAAGCTCTTAACTACCTTAATTTAACTGACAATGATTTGTCAACCCAACTGGAGGGTTTAACGCCTGTTTGTGCTAGTTCTTTGCGCTTGGGCTCACGTTGGAGCTTTGCGCCTAGTTCTATGTTTGAAATAATAAATTTATTGGCCTTATTCCTTTTGCTTGACCCTCCAGCGAGAGTTGTGTGAAGAAAATCTCCACAGTTAATTATACTGCAAGAAACTGACAGCTGAATTATTAGCTACTATGACAGCATAAAAGCCATTAGTGCTTCAAAAGTGAGTAGGGTCGAAAGGTTAGAAGATGTATTCCAGTTTTCACGTACAGTACAGGAAGAGAAGCTTCTCAGTTTCCTCACACTCGAAATCCAGCTTTAGATGTAAATCAGGGACTTTTCTTTACTCTTCATTTTCAGAGAAAATGTATTTGCGCACAAAACTTAGCCTGATCTTCTGTACGAGTCGCACTTCTACCAGCAACGACACCCGTGTGGGGATCAATGCCGTAGAAATTTCCTGGCACGCCTAACATAATGTAATGAAAATTACCTACACCAATGCTTGGCACACATCACAATACACAGCTGGTACCTGTCCGCCTCACAGTCCCACCACACCACACAGCTGGCACCTGTCCGCCTCAAAGTCCCACCACACCACACAGCTGGCACCTGTCCGCCTCACAGTCCCACCACACCACACAGCTGGCACCTGTCCGCCTCACAGTCCCACCACACCAC